>JAYJMB010042722.1:0-31803 GCA_036873735.1 Pouteria campechiana
TTTAGGAATCAAATAGGTGCAAAAGATGAAGTATTAGGAGAATAAAATATGACATTTTGCATTCTCATCACTAAGCTTGGAGGAACAGAGTAGGTGACAACAAATGAGGCTAGAATATGGTGGAAAATTTACACTTATTAAAGAGTTAGCCTCCCAAATTTAATGTTCACAACTTTTGGTTATATGCCACAGAGGACTGACCATGTAATTGCATATGGTGTGTGGTTAACGAAGATATTTGAACCTTTTTCAAGTTTCTATAAGTGGAGACCTCTATCTAGAAATGCCCTCACTTAAGAAAGATTGGGTAAGTGCAACACTACTAAAAGGAATGGGGATTTTAGTTTTTGATTATGTGGCTAAAATGAATGAAAAGAATGAGAAAGAGATGAAAGAAGATAATGAGAGTGAAGAAGAGGAAGGAGTACCTTCTCAAGAAGAATAGATGGAGGAAATGGAGAAGAGAGATGATAGGTTTAGTCTCATTACGAAGAGTTTCACCATCTTCTAAGGCTTCACCCTCTATGTCAGCCTCTAGGTGTAGGCTGACATTCAAGGGTGCCTGCTTTGCCTATGTACTCTGCTGACCCTCATACATGTTAGAAAGATTTTAGTTGAACATTTTGGGAAAACAAAACTATTGTTGAAGATGTTTTAGATATCGTGCATGTTTTGTGAGAACCCTATGGGAGAATGATGTGGTAAGGTTTATCATGTATTTTCTCTCTAAGATTAGATATTAGATGTAAATCTATGAAACAATATTGAAATGATATAAATCTAAGTTTTATAGCATGAAATGTTTATATATATGATATGATGAATAGATGATTAACAATTATTTAAATGATAAATCCATATTTATTTGTTTTGATTTTGATGAATGCTCTACAGTTGTTTAAAGTCTCTTAATAAAAGTTATGTAATGTTTGAATGTTGCCTATGATATGAATATATAATTTCTATTGTTTCAAATCTATTCTATATCATGATCATGGTTGTGCTTGAATGTTTTATAAATAAGACATTGAGGGAGAAAAGTACTTTAGCATTTTAGAAGAATTACCTAGAGAATAAGTATGGGGAGAAAGCCTTGAAGTCCCTAATTCACCTTTTTGATGCTGACAAAAAGGTGGAGAAGAATTGAGAAAAACTTGTTAGTCAGAAAAAGGGAGAAGAATTAAGGAAGATGATATAAGGGAGTTTGAAGAGAATTGAGAAAGACTTGTTTGAGAAAACATATTGAGGAAGAGTCAAAAAAGGGAGAAGAATTAAGGAAGACGATATAAAAGGGAAAAAGGGGGAGTTTGAAGAGAATTGAGGAAGACTTGTTTGAGAAAACATATTAAGGAAGCTGATATACAAGTATTCAAGTTTTGTCATGATTTGTGTTTCAAGAAAAACATACCTTCATATATGTCATCATTGACTTTCATGTAAATATCAAACTCTATAGGTTTATAATTTCCAATTAAATAGGGGGAATGAATCATTAGCACATTCCTTAAATGTCAAAAATCTTCAAGTTTTGTCATCTGCAAAATTGGGAAGATTGTTGATCCAAAAGATATGATTTTGATCATTACCAAAACTTGTATTTAGACTTGCTTCATTCTAATGATGCGTCAAGTTTAGAAAGCTTGAAATGTAGATAAGTATGCTTGATTTGTATATATTTGATTCATTATTTATGCAAGCACATACACTTGTTTGACATGAGTTTAAATGTGATCCATATTGTGTTCAACCTTGCTTATTATTTCAATGTTTTGGATAATATGCAAACAAGTTTTATAAAGATATCTTGTACATGCATGAAGATTGAGAATATGATCCATACTGCATATATCTTGATATATTACTCTATAATGGATCCCATTCATATATTCTTGAAATATGTATATCACAGTGTGTTGTTATTTGTGCAAGCATATTAAAATTTTAGAAATGAAGAAATTATCATAATCTATAATGCATTTAGTTTGGTGCATCAAATTGTGACTTTTTGGATCATTTATTTATTTTTGTTATTTGATAAAGAAGAAAATAAATGTGATTTATGAAGTTATCATTCATGTATGGAAGAATGAAAATATGTTTGAACAAATTCATTCTTTATAAAAACAAGATTCACATTATCTAGCCATGTTCTACAGATTGTGTAAATTATATGTAGATAAATATGTTTTTATTTAAAATGAAAAAGAATAGAGTTTTATAAGTGGCCAAAGTTTAAAATTCAAAGTATAGGAATGCTGTCGCTTGGAGTAGCTGCCTGCAAATGTCGCCTGCCAATTCTAGACACAGAAGCCAAGCCCAAAACCATGTTCAAAGGAGCAATCAAGCATATGGCCTACCAATTCCCCTATTACTTGTGCATATTGCCTGGCATCGCAAGTGCTTGGCCCAATCACCTACAGTTGAATATCAAGAATGGTGTGAGATTTTTTGAAGAAAATCGATCGTTGCCAACTGGACACACTAACTTAGCCCCCTACGGTATCGCCTGCCAATGTCCAATAGTCAAAAATTTGAACATTGTAAAGCCATGACTTGTGCCCTACTTCTTCCAATGGTCAAGATTTTAAGAGATTTTTTTAAGGAGAAGCTCAGGGACATTTCAAGAGTTAGAAAGAAGAAGAACAAGCAAGTGATTGAACTTTAATATTCATCAAACATCTTGCAATCCCAAAAGACCAAGAGCTTAAACTTCCACAATTATAAAATTGCTTTCATCGTCTTATTTTCTATCAAGGTCTAATTCTTTAGAATATAAGGGAAAAGATTCTACATCAATAAGTGCAACATCTTAAGTCTTTCCTAGCAATCAACAAGAAGCTTGAGGTTCTAAGTCACAAAAACAAATCAAATACAAGAAACCCTTTTCAAGTTTCCAAGTGCATTCACTCCAATAAATTGTCAAGATCAATAAATTTGAAAGCCATATCATTTCCTACTTCATGAAGTCTGAATCACTGTAAAGTTTTCATTATATATCTTTTTATATTTGCTTGAGATTTAACTATGAGTATATATTAGCATAGAAAGGGTTACTTCTTTGTACATGTTGAGTTATAGAGTTGTTGGTTAGCTCATTGGAAAACCAAGGTTGGAGGAGTTGTTGGTTAGCACTTGAGAAACCAGATTGTACGAGTTATTGGTGAGCTCGAGAAAACCACCTTTGTATGAGTTGTTGGTAAGCTCTTGGAAAAATCAATAGTGTGAGTTTCTCATGAGCTTGGAAAACCAGTGTAAGAGTTCTTAGTTAGCTTAGGAAACTAAGTGTGATTCCTCAGGGTATGGTGGAATCCAAGGTTGTGAAACCTTGGAGAGTAGAGTAGGTGCCAAGGGAGGGCCCGAACCACTATAATTTGTGTGTAAGATTATTTTACTTTCTTGCTTTCCATTGTCATTTTGTTCATTTTATTTTGATTAGAACACTAGTACAAAAAACAAGGATTGATTACTCAGGAGATAGAAAAAGTTTCTATACCCAATTCACCCCCTCTCTTGGGTATAGCTACCTAACAGGATCAACGATTGGTATCAAAGTGATCTACATCCACAATTGTTATGTTCCATTTGGTTAATTCAATAATGTCATCCTTCATGTTCTTTGAAAGATATTCCATCTCACAACTTCCATGCTTTGATGAAATGAGTTTTAATTAATGGAAAAAGAAGATAGAAGTAATCCTCATGGCCTACAACCTTGAAATGTGGAAAGTTATTTTTGCTACCTAAATGAGGCTTATGAGAGAGCTAAGAAAGTAAACATCAAGGCTAAAAATGCCCTGTTGCATGCTCTCTACGCCATCGACTACAAATATGTCTTAACCTATAAAAGTGCAAGAGATATATTGGACAGGTTAAAGGCAATTTCTGAAGGGAAAGTAGATTTGTACTCAAATGATACTAATATTGCTATTGGGAATAACTTGAGTGCACCAACTCAAGAAAAGGAGGAGCAACCTCCTAAAGAAGAAGAAGAAACGGAAGATGACCAATCCTAAAAAATAGAAGAATTGTAGATCAGAGAATTACCAAATATTAAAAATGAGCAATCTTAAGAAGAGATTAAGATTCAAAAAGAAATTACTGAGCTTAGCAAATCCACTTGTATTGATGAGTTCCATTGAGTAAATTATCATTCTCTCATTGTCAATCAGATGCACTAAAGTATCTACTACCCTTTCTCAAGTGCTATGGTAGGTGTGCCTATTGAAGTGATCCACTGTGTCTCCATGCAAATCCAAATCAATAAACCTGTTAAGCTTAGATATCCATGTGCAATATATGTGCTTGCAAGGTCATACTCTAGGGATTCAACTTCACCTAGAAAATCCACTTGTATTGATGAATTACATTGAGTAAATTATCATTCCTCTAATTGTCAATCAGATGCACTAAAGTATCTACCACCATTTCTCAAGTGCTATGGTAGGTGTACCTATTGAAATGATCCGCTATGTCTCCATGCAAATCCAAATCAATAAACCTGTTAAGCTTAGATATCCATGTATAATATATGTGCTTGCAAGGTAATACTCTAGAGATTCAACTTCACCTAGAAAATCCACTTGTATTGATGAATTGCATTGAGTAAATTATAATTCCTCTCATTGTCAATTGGATGCACTAAAGTATCTACCACCATTTCTCAAGTGCTATGGTAGGTGTGCCTATTGAATTAATCTACTATATCCCTATGTAAATTCAAATTAATAACCTTTTCAGCTTAGGCATCCATGTGTAATATATGTGCTCGCAAGGTAATACTCATACGGATTGCACATGTACAATGGTTATCTCTAGACTTCATTACATCATATGTTCTTTGATGTTAGAGTCTATTCCTAATTCATGTCTCTTAAGCAAGAATTAGGAATCTCAGATCATTCATATGGAGGCAAATCACATATAGGCATTAAGCATAGAAAAGAAGAAATAATGAGGAAGAAGATGATCTAACTGAAAAATCAAACATCAACGCAAGCTTCATTGCTAGGATCCATCTAACCTTGATAAAAAAATTTAGAATATCATATTTGAATTAAAACCAATTGAGTAATTGATAAACAACATCATAATCCAAGTTTGAATGTTGATTAAAAAATAATAGATGAACTAAATAGAAAGAAAAGAAAATATTCAAGTTGTAGCAGCTTTTTACAATGATCTCTCTTGCTTCCAAGCTCTTCTTCCTTGTTTCCTTGCAAAATTCCCTTGATTCTATATTAAAATCCCTTTAGATAACCCAATTTATAGTTCTCCTACACTTTAACATGGATTGCCAAAGTTATTTTGTGCATAAAATACACAATTGCTAAAAATATCATGTTTCATCACACGAGGTCTGTCCACAAGGAGTAGTTTCTATATTTTCATCATAACATTATCATAGAATATAAAAATTATGTGATTATTAATTCATTAGAAAGATAATTCCAACATTTACATCTTTTATCTTGAATACTTTCTCTGAATCATCCTTCATATATTTCAAACACTCCCTTAAAATAACACCACAAGTCTAGAATTGCGTTCCAAAATATTTCTGGAGATACTTATAGTATTTTGGCTATATATTTCTCATAATAACTTAGAATTATGTAATTCCTAATTTTATGGATAGATAATTTCAATAGATACAATGTTTATGTTAAACACTATTTCCAAATCAATCTATATCTATGCCAAAATCTTCCTTAAATTGTTGTAAAATATTATAATTGTTTCTAGCATGTGAAGCATAAAAAAATAGAAGTCCTTCATCAATTAAATTGCTACACCCATGTCTCACCATCTGATTTGCATACAATTTAGATTAAAAATTCCAACAATACTTTGAAAATAGTGTGTGGAAGTTCTAATTGAATTGCAATCAAAGTAATGACTTCATCTTCAAGTAATTGATCTCCACCATGCATCTAGCAATCTGTCTACTAGTAGTCCACTTCATTATTAGCTGCATAATCCCACTTTACAATCATAATTAATGCTTAATCAATGATTAAGATGAATGAATCCATGTTGTGTTTGTCTCCATGAAGATTGCTTTGCTAAAAATTGCATAATTTTGCCCAAATTGACCTTAATTCCATCAAATTAACCTATAACACAAATAAATCCATTAAATGCAATATTTAATCAAATATGATTATAAATCAATTAAATAATATAAATTAAGAATCAAAATATGTGAATTTAGGTATCTAGAATATAATAAATATCAAATACCCCCAAACTTAGCTTTTGATCATCCTTGAGAAAAATAGTAATCAAACTCTTGAAACAGTTAGAATGATCTCTCTCAATCAATGGAGAACATGCTATAGAGTTCCCGTAGGATGGCTTAACCCAAGAGGGGAGGAGTGAATTGGGTAAATAAAAATTCATTGCTTAACCCTTGTTGGATCATTTTCCTCTTTTATGTGTGGTGTAGCATAGGATGAATAATAAAGATAGTAAAATGCATGAAGAACAAAGCAAATAAACAAATACACAAATAGACAGACACACACACATACATAAAAATAAGATGAATTTTATAGTGGTTCAGGACCCTGTCCCTACATCCACTCTTCCAAGGACACCAAGTGATTGTTCCTTCGGTTCCACTATACCTCGTACAATGGAATACATAAGTGTCCCTGAAACTTCTTCTTGATTCCAACTCCAGAGGGCATAAACAAATGTCCCTGACTCTTCTTCTGATTTCACAAGCTTACCAAGAAACTCACTTGTTTCAAAGATTACAAGCAAACTTGGTAGTTTTCCCAAGCTCACTACCAACTCATATAATGTGGTTTTCTTGAGCTCACCATAAACTCTTTAGTTTCAAGTTTACTAAAAAATTGACACTTTAAAAAGTGTTTTAATGAAGCAAGGGGAAGATATGATCTCTCTCTCTCTTAGCTCTATATAATATAAAAAGATCTTCCCAGAATGTAAAGATAATGGCTATAAGGATATGAAGGTTTAAGCTCAAAAAGGATATATGATAGTTTAAGCTCTTGGCCATGGGTGGAAGAATTTGCATAAAGTTAAACTTGTTAGAATGGGTTCCTTCACCACCTTCAAATCATCCCAGTTCTTCTCCTTAAATAGCTTCTTCAAAATCTCGATCGTTGGAGAAGATGCAATCTATTGAATGCAAAAGGGAGAGAAACATTGAATGAATAAGACCATTTGAGTTTTTTGCCATTGAATTTTAGGTCTTTTTGATTTGTCTCGAGCTGCTGCAATGCTATTCAGAGATGAGGATGAGTTGTGATAATGTGTTCCTCGTTTAACTCATCACAACTTTGAAAACTTACAACATTGCTTACTGCCAAAAATGGTGACTAATATATGTTTACATAATGATGGCTCGAGTGCAGATGCCATTTGTAAGCCTAGTCACATAAGTCAATTTTCCTTTCACATGCCGTTTGTAAGCCTAGTCACATAAGTTGATTTTTCTTTCACAAGTCACGACCTATCTCTATTTGCATTTGTCTACCATAAGTTGTAGAAGGATTGTTCAAGGGTTTGTCTGTCAGTTGAACTTCCATATGAATGATTTTGTCTATCACAAATAGTAGACAAATTTTGAGGTAGATAAAGTTGTACTGACTGATAGACAAATAGTTCATTGTCTGTCATAATTCCTCCAAAAGATTTATCTGTTAATCGATCCTTCATGTATATACTTTGTCTGTTAAAGATAACAGACTAACTTTGAATGGTGCTGATGAAGATGAGTTGATCGATTGACACACATTTCCTTTAATACAAACAAACGAAGTAAGATATGATTCCTTTGTTCTTCGTTGTCTATTGGAGGGATAGACAAAGTTAAATTTAACTTACTCAAACAAACGATGTGTGGCATTCATCTGGTGTAAGCAATAGATGAATTATGTTCTGCTTTGTCTTGGATAGAATACTTTAAACATCGCATTTGTCTGTCATAGGTTGTAGACGATCATGCCTTTGTCTATTGTTGCCCATTTTTTATCTAAGCATTACATTATCTATTTTCAGCTTTGTCTATGCTCACTATTCAACTCTACTTCATCTTCTGCTTTATTTGATGCTTTGTCTATCATGAGTAACAGATGAACTTTTGATTTGCAGAAGAAGTGAAGTTCTTCAACTGTTCTGCAAACTTCAAGCAATAGAAGAGTTTTATTTTAGCAACTTTCATGTCTCTTCAATATTGATTTGTCTATCTTGGCTCAGTTGAAGTTGCATTCCCTTCTATATTTATATTACCATTTTATCCTTAGATGAATTTGATTTTCTCACTTTTTGTATTGTTGTTTGGGCAACAATTATTTTCTTTCTTCCTCTGTCTAAGTATTTGATGGAGCTTCTCCATCTTTTTTTTATTTCTGATAGGCTTTGTCTAGTTGGTGTAGATAGTTCAAATTTCTTGAACAACGTTATGCTTTTTCAACCATGGCTTCTTCTTCAACTTCTTTGTCTGCCAAGCCTTGAGTTGGTTCTTCATCCTTGTGCTTTATCTTGGATAGACTTTGATCAGATCAAGTAGATATTCTAAATTTCTCAGACGCAATTTAAGCTCTCTGATCATGGCTTCTTCTTTAACTTCTTATTTTGCATTTGTCTTTGATATCTTCTCATTGAGGTTGACAAACAATGCAAACTCATTGTAGCACATCTTCAAGGCCTTGTTTTTTTTCCATGATTTTATTTGTTAAAACTTGAACTACAACAAGGCACCCTTTCTTATTGCTTGTCTTCTGTTTTCTTTTTCTTCTTCTTCTTCTTCTTCTTCTTCCATGATTTTCATTAGTTTAGCTCCTTTTGGAATGTTGCAAATAGTTGTGGTAGTTTGTTGCAGATGATAATTATCCTACATTTAAACTTTTCTACACTTGCTACATTGTTAACTTTATATATAATATTAGAATGTATTTTATCCTCATATGATTGCAGCATATTGTAAAGCAAGGATAATATACATTTCCATTGAATGAATAATATGAAAGCTTAAGTAATTATGGTCCATAGTATTTATTTAGTAAGTTTATGTAGTAAAGGTTAATTACTATTTATTGTGTGCACTCCATGAAGGAATGTATGCTTGTGTAATTAATCATTCATGATTACGTGTTTATGTTAATTAATATTTATCAATTCATAACCATACATATGATCGTCAGATATTTAAGCATACAGATTTCTTATAATTTTTGTTATAATCAAAATCATATACAATAATGCTAACAATCTCCCCATTTTTGATGATGACAAAACTTTGAGGACTTGTACAAAAATTAGAAATTTTCTTTTAATCTCCCCTTGAATATTTGAAATTTTCTTTTAACCTTCTATTCTTATAAGTCTTTAATATTTCGCTCCCCCTTTTTGTCATAATCATAAAGATTTAGCTTATCACTTTCCCTCTTTTTAATTTTAGTTCTCTCGATTAATTATATTTGTCTTACATCTTTCTTTAAATTCTTCTCCCCCTCTTTTGTTATAATTTATCATTCAATTTTCTTATCCATAAAAAGATTTATTGTAACTACCAGATTGATTAGGTTGATTAAACATCTTCCAAGCATTTTGATAATTAAATATTTTATTACTAGAAGAGGCAAAAGAACAATAATCAGCTATTAATGAATTTAACATTTATTTTTCATCAAAATATAATATTCATTAAAATCATATGTAAGAAGAATGATTTCATGCCAATGAGGTGATAATGCATGATCCTAGTTTAGTTCTTGTAGTCTTTAAATTCTTAGTTGCACAATTACTTTAGTCCTTATTTCTTTTAATGTTCATGCAGCTAGTGCATTCCTTTGTCATTACCAAGAGGGATAGTTAATAGATTTAATGACAGAGTTAATATGTTCATTGGAAAATGGAGAGATGCTTCATATTCTCAGTCATATATTGAAGGGTTCAGAGGCATGACAATTGTTCATCAATCTTTAAGGCGTCGTCAAGTTCTCCTATAAATTCTGATACTGTAGATAAGATTCAAGTTCTCCAAGATCAAATTAAATAGTTGAAGTAAGAGATAATTTTAATTAGGGGCAATACTAGTTATTTTTCACATCTTATGACCAAAAATTCTATGGCTTACATGGAAGCCATAAAACATATCAAGCATTTGGAGGCAGAGTTGACTCAAGCTTACCAACAGATTGATGAGTTAGAGACAATTGTTAATGTGTTGACTGAGTGAACATTTTAATTTTCTCTTGAGGAATTGTACTTCTAAGTTTAAGATTATGACTGATTTGAATTTTGAGTTAATGTAGTTCATTAATGATTATTATTCTCCTTATTCTTTATGCTTGTGATGTTGAATTATGTTTTATATTTCTTTATTGCTTACTAATTCAAATGATATAGATAATTAGATAGCTAATCATAGTTTATGTGAATAAATCTAGGTTAGATAATATGAAGATGTATGATCCTATCGAGTTTTGAGGGTCTATTCTTTTCTTAAGTCGTTACTGTGTCTTTCCTAGTGTTTTTACCATGATATTGGTTACTGATGATTTAACCTAAGAATGTACCACATTTGAGAAGTAGAGAGATGGAGCAAGAAAGGATTGATGGGTATAATTAGATTTCCGTTTTGAAGGAAGAAGTTAAGCTTCTGAGAAGAGAGTTGAAGTATGCTAAGAAGGCAAATACTTTATCTAATTTTATCTTGAATCATCGATGTTTTGTTTATGAGGAAATTATGAGTCATGTTGCAACTCTAGAGAAGGAGCTATCTAAGGCTCAAGACAGGATAGAAGAGCAAGTTTCTGTTATAGATGTTTTAAGAAAATAGATATTTTTGATTTTTATTTTCTTTACTAAAGATTTATTAATGTTAAAAATTCTATTTTAACTTTTTGTGTGCTACTGCTGTTAATGTCTTTTATGAGTTTTACTTTTCAATTTTAATTCTTTGTGTGAGATCAAACTAATAAACATTATTATAGAAGGAATGACTAGGAATGGAATTCCTATTCGAGACCTTAAACTGTGAAGTTTCTCAAATAGGCTTGACTATCCCTTAGGACTGAAAGATGTTAGAATTCTGATCATTTATAGTTAATTAAGATTTCTAGGATGACTTAGCTCAAGCAATAAACTAACACCAATTCAAATCCAAAATAATTTATTCAGAGGCATCTAGAGTATATAGCAGTGAGATGTATAATCAAGTTTAGACAACTTATCTATTTTAGCACATCCTTTGTAAATATCTCATTTGAGCTCATAAGTATTATTATCAGCTTGACTATTCATTCAGCTTCTACTATTTGACATTGATGATCTTTCCTTTGAGATATGATATTGTCCAGCATATAGTCTTAATTTGTTCAATCAATTTCTTGCATCCGGAACTAGAACTTGTTGGCTTATTTGCTTGGATTTGTGAGCTGAGAAGAAGGTTTTGATTTCTCATTATTCTCATTTTTCCTCTATGCTCATCTTAAGCTTTCCTACTACACTTAAGAAAATCTTGCACTTTCTTCGTTAATAAGTTCAAATTGATGTGAACATATATTGCCAATATATTAGTGCAAAGAATCATTTTAACCATAGCAGTATGTAGAGGAATAAACTGATGAATTAAAACATTTTTCATAAATGAACAAAATAAACATTTTGTCTTAATCACTTACTGAATTGCTTGCATTAGCACAGATGTAAATTGTAGTTAACTTAATGTGCTAGATCAACTTATCTTAAATTACTTTGAGCATAATCATTTAGTTTTGTTATTTTATTATTCTTTTAGTTGTATATCCTTTTAGGTGTTCTTAATTTCAGGTTATTTACTATTCTGAGAGTTATTTTCTTTACTTCTTGATTGTTTGTGAGAGTTTTACTTTTATTTTTCTTAGGGTTTTATTTATCCTAGCGTTAATTCTATATTTTCCTATTTTATACATGAGTGAAAAATATATGCACAAAAAATACTATGCATGAAAGTTTATTTCTATTAATGTACAATTATCTAAGTAATCAAAATTCTAAATATAGTTTCTACATAATGTGCGAATGAATGAACATATTTTCATAATTCAATTTTAATCTATATACAACTAAAGGAGATTCAAACAAAATTTTGATTATTAATTCTATTTCTCAATAAAAATTCATAGAATATCACAAATAAAATAAGCAAGACTTTAGATAGATAAAGGTAAATGTAAATTGATTTCTATAGTTATAAAGCAAATGGAAGTAAATAATTGAAAGATGAAACTTGAATTTAAAAGAATGATCTAAATGAAATGAGTAAAACTTAAAAGAACATAATGTAAATTTGTTTCTTTTGATGAATGAATGTTAAAAGTAAAGGTGCATAGACATAATTAACGAATTAAAGGACTGAACATAAATATTTAAAAAGAAATGAACTAAAAGAAGTGTATAAGTAAATATTTCAAAAATTCAGATAATGACACATTCAGTAAGACCATTTGAGTTTGAGTGTCATACCTGCACTTACCTTTCCTTTTATTTTGAAGGAACTTGATATTTCGTCGTGTCTTTAATTTGTTTGTTTAGACCAAGTCTCCTTTCTCTTTCTTCAAGAGTTTCTTCTCTCCTTTCTTAGATTTCCTGCATTCAAGTTAGTTTAAATAATAATGCAAGTGGTGTGTGAGTGCCAAGTGTTTTTGTCCCTTATTAATTTATCTTAGGCTTGTCTAATAATTCTCATATCAATTCATAAGCCAAAGCATCCTTACAAAAGGTGGGACAAAGAGCATATAGTGAGTTTTCATTATTTTCAGCTCTGCTCTCATTTTATCCTTGCTTATGCCATACAAAAAATTTTCATAGATGAAAATCATTTGGACATAAGAGATGTTTCCAATCTCCTTTTCCATTATGTCTAGTTTAATCTATCAAAAATTTGAAAGATGGAAGATGGACTACTCTTTGAGGAATATAGAGGATGACAATGTTAGGTTAGCCCAATGGATCACTAGAATTGTTTATCTAGCCTGCTCTGATACCACTTGTGGAGTTCTCATAGGATGACTTAACCAAGAGAAGAGGGGTGAATTAGGTAAATAAAAATTCATTACTTAACCCTCGTTGGATCATTTCCCTCTTTTTGTGATTGTGTGTGGTGTGGCATAGGATGAATAAAAGAGATAATAAAATGCATGAAGAATAAAGCAAATAAACACACACACACACACACACACACTCACACACCAAAAAGTAAGACAAATTGTATAGTGGTTCAAGACCCTGTCCCTATATCTACTCTTCCAAGGACACCAACTCATTGTTCATTGGGTTCCACTATACCCCGTACAATGGAATACATAAGTGTCCCTAATATTTCTTCTGGATTCCAGCTCCAAGGGACAAAAACAAGTATCCCCCACACTTCTTCAGGTTTCACGAACTCACCAGGAAACTCAACCATTTCAAAGGTCATAGGAAAACTTAGTAGTTTTCCCGAGCTAACTACCAACTCATATAATGCGGTTTTCTTAAGTTCATAACAAACTTTCTGGTTTCAAGTTTACTAAAAAATTGACACTTTAAAAAGTGTTACAATGAAGCAAGAGGAAGATATGATCTCTCTCTCTTAGCTCTATGTAATACAAAAAGATCTTCTCGGAATGTAAAGATAATGGCCATAAGGATATGAAGGATTAAGCTCAAAAAGGATATATGATGGTTTAAGCTCTTGGCCATGGGTGGAAGAATTTGCATAAAGTTAAGCTCGTTAGAATGAGTTCCTTCACTACCTTCAAATCATCCCAGTTCTTCTCCTTAAATAACTTCTTCAAAATCTCGATCATTGGAGAAGATGGGATTTATTGAATGCAAAAAGGAGAACAACATTGAATGAATAAGACTGTTTGAGTTTTCTGCTATTGAAGTCTAGGTCTTTCTGATTTGTCTCGAGCTGCTGCAGCGCCATTTAGAGATGAGGATGAGCTGTAATAATGTGTTCCTCATTTAACTTATCACAACTTTGAAAACTTATAGCGCCGCTTACTACCAAAAATGGTGACTGATATAAGTTTGCACAATGATGGCTCAAGTGCAGGTGTCATTTATATGCCTAGTCACATAAGTCAATTTTCCTTTCACAAGTCATGACCTCTCTCTATCTGCATTTGTCTACCATAAGTTGTAGATGGATTTTTCAAGGGTTTGTCTGTCAATTGAACTTCCATATGAATGATTTTGTCTATCACAAATAGTAGACAAACTTTGAGGCAAATGAAGTTGCACTGATTGATAGACAAACAGTTCATTGTCTGTCATAGTTCCTTCAGAAGGTTTATCTGTTAATCGATCCTTCATTTATATACTTTGTTTGTTAAAGATAAGAAACTAACTTTGAATGGTGCTAAGGAAGATGAGTTGATCGATTGATACACATTTCCTTTAATACGAACAAATGAAGTAAGATATGATTCCTTTGTTCTTCGTCTTCTATTGAAGGTGATAGACAAAGTTAACTTCAACTTGCTTTAACAGACGAAGTGTGGCATTCATCTGATGTAAGCAATAGATGAATTGTATTATGCTTTGTCTTGGATAGAATACTTTCCAAGTCGCATTTGTCTATCATAGGTTGTAGATGATTGTGCCTTTGTCTGTTGTAGCCCATTTTTGATCCAAGCATTACATTATTTGTTCTCAGCTTCATCTATGCTCACTCTCTACTTCGTCTTCTACTTTATCTGATGCTCATGAGTAACAGACAAACTTTTGATCTGCAAATGAAGTGAAGTTCTTCAACTGTTCTGCAAACTTTGACTAATAGAAGAGGTTTGTATGAGCAACTTCCATGTCTCTTCAATATTGGTTTGTCTGTTTTAGCGTAGTTGGAGTTGCATTCCCTTCTATATTTATATTGCCAGTTTTTCCTCAGATGAATCCAATTTTCTCACTTTTTGTATTATTGTCTAGGTAGCAATTATCTTCTTTCTTCCTTTGTCTAAGTATTTGATGGATCTTCTCCTTCTTTCTTTATCTCAGATAGGCTTTGTCTGGTTGGTGTAGATAGTTCAAATTTCTCAAATAACATTATGCTTTTTCTTGAGTTACTTCTTCATCCTTGTACTTTATCTTGGATAGACTTTGATTAGATCAAGTAGATAGTCCGAATTTCTTAGACGCAATTTAAGATCTTTGATTATGGCTTCTTCTTTAACTTCCTTTTTTGCAATTGTCTGTTGATATCTTCTCATTGAGGTTGACAAACAATGCAAACTCATTGTAGCACAGCTTCAAGGCCTCATTTTTCTCTCATGCTTTTGTTTGTTAAAGCTTCAACTACAACAAGGCACCCTTTCTTGTTGCTTATCTTTTCTTCTTCTTCTTCTTCTTCTTATTCCATGATTTTCATCAGTTTAGCTACTTTTCAAATGTAGCAGATAGTTATGGAAGTTTATTACAGATGATTAGTATCTTGCATTTGACCTTTTTTGTACTTGCTACATTGGTAGCTTTCATATATAATATCATAATGTTTTTTATCCTCATGTGATTGTAGCCTATTATAAAGCAAGGATAATATACATTTTCATTAAATGCATAGTATGAAAGCTTAAGTAATTATGGTGGATAGTACTTGTTTAGTAGTTTATGCAGTAAAGGTTAATTAATATATATTGTGTGCACACCATAAAGTAAGGAATGTATGCTTGTGTAATTAATCATTGATGGTTATGTGTCTATGTTAATTAATGTTTATCAATTCATAACCATATATATGATTGTTAGATATTTAAGCATGCAGGTTTCTTATAAGTTTTGTTATCATCAAAATCATATACAATAATGCTGGCACATGCTAGACAAATTGCACATATACACATAACTTAAAAATTATTCAAGCCACATGCCAAGTAATCTCATGAAACTATGCTTCATCAATCCCTTCATGAAGTGAGAATGTGTGTGTGTGCTCTGTCAATCTCATATTACATGCCTGCTTTTCAATCAATAATATGCAATCTAGTGATTCTCATGATTTTCATAAAACATTCCATAAGCTTGCTTTTCATAATCCCTTTCCACTAATGTAGATAACTCTGTCCACTTGGATCAATAGGTCTTTGTTAAGATTATAATAGGACCTTGGGTTTAGCTAATAAAAGAAATTGTATAAGGGTTCACAAAGTATGAGATCATAATTATCATTGCACATAAATATTCACTCTCTTGACTTATTATGTGGTGTTCTCTCTATTTTTATGGGCTGTATTACTACTAAACCCCCAAAATTATTTTCTTTTGAGTTCTTTGGAATGTGATCCCCCTATTTGAAAGATGAATCCTTAATCTTTTTCTTTTGTCCTTTTTCTTCTTCTTTGAGGCATTCTTTTTAACACCCCCAAACTTTTCTTCTTTTACACTCTTATACCTCTCTAATAACCATGCGTATAAAATATCTCTTTTAATAGGTCAATCATGGTTTTATAGGCTAAAAAGGTTTGTATGATGAGGCTAAAGAAAGAAAATCAAATGGTGGTCTTTCACATGCATTGCACATTCCGTTCTTTCATTAAGACTCAATGGGGACACTAGTGACATGATGTTCTAGGTTAGCTTGAAAGGCTCAAACTGATCAAAGAATGCCTAAATTACTTCCAAGTATACACGTTACCTAGGATTTCACCTTAAGGGATAATCAAACAAATTCTAGCATGCTCATGTTAATCAAAATATGTCACCAAATTCACAAAATCATCAACTAATCCACATACACTTTACATGACCATGACCTAAAGTGCTAAAAAAAACATCATTCATGAAAAAGAAACACTTATCACAAGAATCATTAACCATAAGGTAACATCTATCCTTCCTTCTAAATCATGTTTAATGACAATAAAAAACTTAGCATATGTTTTTGATCATCAAGAGAGAAATCTATTCAGTTTTAATGTTTTAGCACAATTTGCTCTTGAATTTTCTTGGCTAAGTCATTAGAAATTGAAGCCCTAAAAAAGTATACCTAAATTCAAAATTTTTTTTACCCAAAACTGAATCAAAATCCTCAAATATACCCCCAAATGTAAACTGGACATTGTCCTTAATGTGAAAGAATGAAAGAAAGTTAAGATTAAGGGCTTCCCTAAATGAAATTATGTTGTGTTTTCTTATGCTGGTGGAAGCAACACAAAACAGAACTAAAATCCTAAGAGAAAAGGGACGAAAAAGTAGTTCTGATTTATTATCTTCAGCTTGAATTATTTACTTTTTCATGAATTAAATTTAAATCTTTCTCCTGCTTTGTCACTTTTGATTCAAATGTTATGCATACAATAAATAGGGCTGCTTCCCTTGATGTCAGCTAGTGTCCAACTAAAGGCATATTCCTGCTCATGTAGCAATTGCATTGGTTGGTCCTCTTGAACTTCATTGAGCACGAATGAGATGATCACTAGCAAGGTTGAAGACTCCCCCAGATGTGGTGGTAAAGACTTCAACTCTAGTTTTAATGGTTCATCAATAGAGGTCTTGGGGTGTCCAATCATTGAGTGATTTAGTTCCTCCAATATGATAGGTTGCTCATGACACTTATCTCTTGCTTCAAGTGTGTTGGTGGGCTGGTAAATTGTTACATGTTCTTCCACAAGTTGTTCCACTACATCAACCTTGCAATAGTCATCATAAATCTTAGGTAGTTATATAGCTTTAAGAATATTAAATTTAACTTCCTTGTATTGGACACGCTCTGTGAGCTCGCCCTTTTTTACATCAATTAGTACCCCTCCATTAGCTAGAAATGATCTCTCTAAGATGAGTGGTATATCACAGTCTTCCTCCATGTCAAGAGCTATGAAATTTGGAGGAAATATAAGCTTGTCAACCTTTACCGATACATCTTCAATGATACCCCTTGGGTGCTTGATGGATCTATTTGCCAACTACAAAAAGATGGTGATGCATCTTACTTCACCTAACCCAAGCTTCCTGAAAATAGAAAAAGGCATTAAATTAATACTTGCACCCAAATAACACAATGCCTTTGTAAAATAAGAGTCATCAATAGTGCAAGGAATTATAAAACTCCCAACATCTTTTAGCTTAGATGGCAGTTT
The DNA here is from genome assembly GCA_036873735.1 of Pouteria campechiana. Classification (NCBI taxonomy): domain Eukaryota; kingdom Viridiplantae; phylum Streptophyta; class Magnoliopsida; order Ericales; family Sapotaceae; genus Pouteria; species Pouteria campechiana. Next base: position 18,072 of record JAYJMB010042722.1, read on the forward strand.
GTTTTTCAGGATAGCTGAATACTCTTCATTTAATGTCACTGTCTCATAATCCTCCAGCTTTCTTTTGTTTGCTATGATCTCTTTCAAAAACTTTGTATAGCTGGTCATTTGTGCTAAAGCATCTACAAAAGGAATATTAATATGCAATTTTTTAAACACATCCAAAAATTTTGAAAATTGCTTATTCATTTTATGTAGTTAGAGTCTTTGAGGAAAAGGGATTGGAGGCACATATGGCTTGGGATTGTTTGGAAACAATTTTCTCTTGATTGCCTTTTGTAGTTGTTTAGTGGCTTCCTCTTGTTTTTCTTTGGGGGTCTCTTGTTGAACATCTTCTTCTCCAACTTTCTTGCCACTCCTCAGGGTTATAACTTTAACCTATTCAACTGGATTTTTCTCTGTGTTACTTGGTAAAGATCATTGTTGTCTTCCTGACAATATGTTTGCTAACTGTCCAACCTGCCTATCCAGATTTATAATCGACGCCTCCATATTTTTAATTTATGCCTCTTGATTCTTAAATCTCATGTCAGATATCTCAATTTTTGGATAGATAATTTTAAGGTGTAGAATGTTTATGTTGAACACTATTTCCAAATTAGTCTATATCTATGCCAAAATATTCCTTAAACTTTCATTAAAATATTACAATTTTTTCTTGCACGTAAAGCATCCAAAATTAGAAGTCATCCAAAAATAGAAGTCTTTCCTCAATTAAATTGCTGCACCCACATCCCACCATTTGATTTGCATACAATTCAAATAAAAACTTCTAAAAATACTTTGAAAATTGTGTGTGGAAGTTCTAATTGAATTGCAATCAAAGTAATGACTTCATCTTTAAGCAATTGATCTCTACTATGCATCTAGCAATCTGTCTACTAGCTGTCTACTTCATAATCAGTAGCATAATACCACTTTACCATCATGATTAATGCTTAATCAATGACTAAGATGAATGCTTCCATAGTGGCATTTATCTCCATGAAGATTGTTTTGCCAAAAATGGCATATTTTTGCCCAAATTGACCTCAATTCCACCAAATCAACCTATAACACAAATAAATCTATTAAATACAATATTTAATCAAATATAATAATAAATAAATTAATGAATATCAATCAAGGATCAAAATATATGAATTTAGGTATCTAAATCTTTCACATAAGAAGCAAACATTCTAAGTTATGAATGATCTATTCAAGATGATGAAATGCATATTATCTTTTTTGTGCAGTCTAGAATTTTCAGAGCATACTAAATTATGTTAGAAATTGCAGTAATAAATTACTATAAAAAGATCACATCTGTTTGATTCTGCTAATCATGAAGAAGTGCAAGAATTTCATAAATGTATGTAGAAGAAGCTTGAAGGAAGCCCAAAAATGAAGGAAAATTATAAAAATCAAGATCACCTTCTCAATCTAACAACTTCAAGTTAAGGAAAGAAAGAGGCCAACAAGATCTGAAATGAAGAATCAAATTTTGCAACATCAATCATGAGCTAAATGGCAAGAAGAAAACAGATGAGTAGCAAAAGAGATAAGTTGCCCAACTTGATGTATTTAGAAGAAAATCATGCTTTACATTTCTATATGCTCTAGATACCTTTGAATATGACTATATTGGATGTAAATGCATGTGAGTTTATCATTATGAAAATCTAAAGTTGATATATGAAAATGATTAATCCTTACTATGATTGTAGTCCTAAGGCATATGTCAATGCCTATTTGGGAAACTTCATAGTTTAAGGTCTCGAATAGGAATTAATAGGAATTTCATTCCTAGTCATTCCTTCTATAATCACCATAAAGGCTTGAACTATTAAGATTAAAATAATTAGATAATAACTTAAATCTTGATGAATGCTTGAAGGTTACGTACATATCATGAACTATTTCATTCTATGCAATATTCTTATTTATCCATGATTATGATTGCTTACAAAATTGATTGAGTGGACTTAAATTAAAATTATACAAAAAAATCAAATAATCAATGTTTGATTTATTTGAACTATTAAAAAGTGCTTGATATGTATGAAATAACATGCTTTAATTGAAATGATGTGTTTAAGGTGTTGCAATATACAAAATGATTTACTTGATTACATGCTATAGAATGATAGTATTAATACTTGATTAAATGAAGAATATTAAATAGCTATGGAGTAGAATAAGCTGGAAAGTAGAAATTCAAAATATTTTAGGACTATCAATTTATGGGAGCAATATCACTTGGTCCCCAAGCGCCTGCGATCCTAGGCGCTTGTACCATAGCCTCCTAGTGTTTCAAATTGATATATTTGGTGAGTTAATTCATGTTCATTCCCATCTACCTCCCACTCCTAGCCTTCTACGACCTAAAATATCTTATGCTTGTGAAATTCCATCATCCGTAGAAACCATTTCTCTAAGATTCTTCTATTTCCATCAAGTTTCTACATCCTAGTGGCACCCAAAGTCATAGTCTCTAAAACCTAAAGAGGGGTTAAGAGAGATAGAACTCAAGGAGAAGCATCCACTTCACAACCTTCATCCTATAGAAGCTCTAGAAGGCCACAAACTAAAACTTGTGAAGGCAATCTGTCTTCCCATCCAAATGTGATTGTCGTTGAAGAAGAGAATGTTAGAAGTGTCAACATTATTGCATATGATTTTGATGATAACAAAACTTATATGCTTAAATCTATAACGATTGTAGGTATGGTTATGAATTAATAAACATTAATTAACATAAACACATAACCATCAATGATTAATTAAACAAGCATACAATCTTCACTTTATGGTGCACACATCATAAACATTAATTAGTCTTTTAAGCATAAATTTTCTAAATCATATTAAGCATCATAATTACTTAAGCTTTCATATTATGCATTTAATGGAAATGTATATTATCCTTGCTTTATAAAATGATATAATCACATGAGGGTAAAATACATTTTGATATTATATATGAAAGCTAACAATGTAGCAAGTGCAGAAAAGTTCAAGTGTAGGATAATGATCATCTGCAGCAAACTGCCACAACTATATGCAACATTCCAAAGGAGCTGAACTGATGAAAATCATGGAAGAAGAAGAAGAAAATAGAAGGTTTGGAGATAAGCAACAAAAAAGGTTGCTTCCACAAACAAAAACAATAGGAGATAAACAAGGCTTTGAATAAGTGCTACAACTAGTTTGCACTGTTTGTCAACTTTAATAAAAAAATTTCAACAAACGAATGCAAAACAAAAAGCTAAAGAAGAAGCCATGATTAGAGAGCTTGAATTTTGTTCAAGAAATTTGGACTACTTGTACTTAATCTGATCAAATTCTGTCCAAGATAAAGTACAAGGATGAAGAAGTAACTCAATGGATTGGTAGACAAATGAAGTAAAACAAAAAAAAAGTAGTTACCCATATGACCAAGCATAAGAAAAGAGACTTTGTCTAATCAAAAAAGTTAAAGAAAGAATTTGTCTGAGGATAAGAAGGCTTGATACAAGGGAGTGCAACTTCAGTTGAGCCAAGATAGACAAACTAAGAATGAAGAAACATTGAAGTTGTTGGAACAAACCCCTTCTGTCACTCAAAGTATGAAAAACAGATTGAAGAACTCTACCTCATCTTTGGATCAAAAGGTCATCTGTCACAACAGACAAAGTATCAGCCAAAGCAGAAGATGAAGTAGAAGCTACACATTGAGCATATATGAAGTTGAACAAAGAAAGAGGTGCTTAGACCGAAATGGGCTACAGACAAAGGCATGATCATCTACAACTTATAACAGACAAACCTATTTGATATGTAGAGTACTCCATCTAAGACAAATAACATTATGTTTATCACTTACACCAAAAGAATACTACACTTCGTCTGTTCGAGGAAGTTAAAGTTAGCTTCATCTAGCACTTTCAACAGACAACAAGGAACAAAAGAAGAAAATCACACGTTGTCTATTAGTGCAAGATTGAGCGAACTTCGTCTATCATTTCCAATAAATGATGAAGAACAAAGGAAGCACATCCCACTTTGTCTATTCATATAGAAGAGATATTTGTCAATCGATCAGTTTATCTTCATCAGCACCATCCTAAGATGATTTATTATCTACAATAGACAAAGCACATTCATGAAGGATCGATCAACAATCAAATCTTCAGAAGCAATTGAGGCAGACGAGGAAGATTTTGTCTATCAGTCAATTCAACTTCATTTGTGCCATTCAAAGTTCGTCTGTTACTTGCAACAGACAAATCATTCTTATGGAAGTTCAACTGATAGACAAACCTTAGAAAAATTCATTTACAACTTATGGTAGACAAATGTAGATAGAGAGAGGGTGTGACTTGTCAAAGGAAAATAATTTATGTGACTAAGCATATAAATGGCATCTGCACTCGAGTCATCATTTTGCAGACTTATACCAGTTATCATTTTCGGTAATAAGCGGTACTGCAAGATTTTCAAAGCTGTGAAGAGTCAAATGAGGAACACCTTTTAATATAGCTCATCCTTCTCTCTGAACGGCGATGCAGTAGCTCGAGAAAAATTAGAAAGACCTGGACTTCAACGGTAGAAAACTCAAATGGTCTTATTCACTCAATGCTGCTCTTGTTTCTGTATTCAATGGAACTCATCTTCTCCAATGGTGGAAAGTATGAAAAAGTTATTTAAGGAGAAAAGGTGGGATGATTCAAAGGTGGTAAAGGAATACTTTTTAGATGCACCTAACCTCATGCAAATCCTTCCATCCATGGCCAAGAGATTAAAACGCCATCTATCTTTCATGAGCTTCAATCTACTTATTCTTATGGTCATTGTCTTTACATTATGGGAAGATCTTTTTTATTACATAGCGCTAAGAGAGAGATCATATCTTCCCCTGTGCTTCATTGTCACACTTTGTAAAGTGTCAGTTTTTTGGTAAACTTAAAATTAGAGAGTTGTTGGTGAGCTCAAAAAAATCAATAAGTTAGTTGGTGATCTTTGAAACCAATGAGTTTGTGGTGAGTTCATGGAAACCACATTGTAACGAGTTGTTGGTGAACTCAGGAAAACCATCAAGTTTGCTGGTGACCTTTGAAACTAGTGAGTTTCCTGGTGAGCTCGTAAAATTGGAAGAGCGTCGGTGACACTTGCTTATGCCCCTTGGAGCTGGAATCCAGAAGAAGTGTTAGGGACACATATGTGTTCCATTGTATGGGGTATAGTGGAACTTAAGGTACAATAAGTGTATGCTCTTGGAAGAGTGGATATAGGGACAGGGTCCAAAACCACTATAAAAATCCTCTTGTCTGTGTGGTGTGTGTTTGTTCATTTGCTTTATTCTTCATGCATTTTATTATTTTAATTATTCATCTTATGCCACACCACACACAAGCATGAAAAGAGGGAAATGATTCAACATGGGTTAAGTAATGAATTTTTATTTACCCAATTCACCCTTCCCCTCTTGGATTAAGCCATCCTACAAGACATAACAGGAAGGAATGAAGAAGGGGGAAAAATGTTTGATTTGAATTCTCTACTGACAGAGGTTGATGGAAGAAAAGTTCCAACTGCCAAATTCTAACCAAGAGATCTACCTATGTATTATTTTGGCAGTGAGGACAAAAAGTTCAAGTTTTACACTTCAATGTTGGGTAGACCAGTCCATGTACAAAGAAAGATTTATTTGAACTTCCTTGATAAATACAAATTTGACATTTGAGCTATGTTAAATTATCAAGGATGGTCTAACCTGGTGAACTATGAGGCACCTATATACAAAGTGCTGGTACTTATATTTTATTTAAATTGGAAACCCAGCTCATAGGAATAAATGGTGAAAGGTGTGGAGATAAGCTTTGGAACATATTTATTATCCCCTGAAGAACATTTAGGAGAGATTCTAGGAGTGCCAATAGATGAAGATGAATATGGGATCAAGAAAGAAGAAATATTCAACAATTTATCCACCAACATCAACTACATATCTGCTCACACCTATATGAGGACAAAGGACATGACTATTGAGGTCAGAATGCTTAGGAAGGTCTTGGAGAATATGTTTATGCCTAAGCTTGGAGGAACAGAGCAATTGATTGCAAATGAGGCTAGAATATGGTGGAAAATTTACCCTTATCAAAGAGTTAGCCATCCAAATTTAATGTTCATAGCTTTTGGTTATATGCCATAGAGGACTGACCAAGTAGTTCCATATGGTGTGTGGTTAATGAAGATATTTGAACATTTTTAAGTTTTTGTAAGTGGAGACCCTTATCTAGAAATGCCCTTAATTAAGAAAGATTGGGTAGGTGCAACCCTACTTAAAGGAATGGGGATTTTAGTTTCTGATTATGAGACTGAAATCAACGAAAAGAATGAGAAAGAGTTGGAAGAAGATAATGAGAGTGAAGAAGAGGATGGAGTACCCTCTCAAGAAGAAGAGATGGAGGAAATGGAGGAGAGAGATGATAGGTTTAGTCTCATTACAAAGAGAGTTTCACCATCTTCTAGGGCTTCACCCGAAGTCACCATTCCAAGTTCATCTGCATATGCATCTCTATCATTGGAAGTGAAGGAATTAAGGAAAGAGGTAGGTGAATTGAGAAGAGAGTTAAAAGAAGAAGTAGGTGATTTGAGGAAATATAAGATAGGATAGAAAAGAAGATAGACATTCTTCTTTCACATTATGGAATGTCTCAGTCCACACCTAGAGCCGATCCTACTTCATCCCCCATCCCAACTAATCCAGAACCAACTTTTGCAATGGAGGATCTCACTTCTACCGGGGCTGAAATTTAGGGGTGCCTGCTACACTTATGCACCCTGCTGATCCTCATACCTCTTAGAAAGATTTTAGTTGAACATTTTAGGAAAAAATAACTATCGTTGAAGATGTTTTAGATATCTTGTATGTTATGTGAGAACCTTATGAGAGAATGATGTAGTGAGGTTCTATCTGAGATTGGATGTAAATCTATGAAACTATATTGAAATGATATAAATCTAAGTTTCATAACATGAAATGTTTGTTCATATGATATGATGAATAGATGATTAACAATTGTTTAAATGATGAATCTATATTTATCTATTTTGATTTTGATGAATGATGATGAATGCTCAATAGTTATTTAAAGCCTCTCGATAAAAGTTATGGTAATGTTTGAATGTTGCCTATGACATGAATCTATTATTTTTATTGTTGCAAATCCACTCTATATCATTATCATGGTTATGCTTGAATATTTTATCAATTAGATATTGAGGGAGAAAAGTACTTTAGCATTTGAGGAAGAATTGCCTAGAGAATAAGTACGGGGAGAAATCCTTGAAGTCACTAACTCACCTTTTTGATGCTGACAAAAAGGGGGAGAAAAATTGAGAAAAACTTGTCAGTCAGAAAAAGAGAGAATAATTAAGGAAGAAGATATAGAAGAGAAAAAGGGGGAGTTTGAAGAGAATTGGGGAAGACTTGTTTGAGAAAACATATTGAGGAAGCTAATATGCAAGTATTCAAGTTTTGTCATGATTCGTGTTTCAAGAAAAACAAAGCATCATATATGTCATGACTAGCTTTCATGTAAATGTCAAACACTATAGGTTTGCAAGTTCCAATTAAATAGGGGGAGTTTGAAATTGAAAATGGATCCTTAGCATATTCTTTAAATGTCACAAATCTTCAAGTTTGTCATCATCAAAAATAGGGAGCTTGTTGATCCAAAGGATATGATTTTGATGATTACCAAAACTTGTATTTAGACTTGCTTCATGCTAATGATGCCTCAAGTTTAGAAAGCTTGAAATGTAGAAAAATATACTTGATATGTATATATTTGATTCATTATTTATGTAAGCACATACACTTATTTGACATGAGTTTAAATGTAAAGAAGAAATTATCTTGATCCATATTTTGTTCAACCTTGCTTATTATTTTAATGTTTTGGATCATATGAAAACAAGTTCTGCAAAGATATCTTGTACATGCATGAATATTGAGAATATGATCCATATTGCATATACCTTGATATATCACTCTATAATAGATCACATTCATATATGCTTCAAATATGTATGCCACAGTGAGTTGTTATTTGTGCAAGCATATTAAAATCTTAGAAATGATGAAATTATCATGATCCACAATGTGGTTTGTAGGATCATTTATATGTTTCTGTTATTTGATAAAGAACAAAATAGATGTGATTCATGAAGTTATCATTCATGTATGGAAGAATGAAAATATGTTTGAACGAATTCATTCTTTACAAAAACAAGATTCACATTATCTAGTCATGTTACAAATTATGTAAATTATATGTTGACAAATGTGTTTTGATTTAAAATGAAAAAGAAAAAAGTTGCAAAAGTTCAAAATTGAATGTGCAAAACTGCAACCACTTGGAGCAGCCGCCTGAGGATGTCGCCTGCAAATTTCAAACACAGAAGCCAAGCCCAAAACAATGTTCAAAGGAGTAAATGAGCATATTGCTTGCTAAGTCCCCTATCACCTGTGCATATTGCTTGGCATCATAAGCACTGGGGCCATTTGCTTGCTGATGAATAGCAAGAATGATGTGAGAGTTTTTGAAGAAAATCAACCGTTACCACTTGGACATATTGCCTCAGCCACTTGTGGTATCACTTATTGATGTCCAATGGTCAAATATTCGAATGTTGCAAAGCCATTACTTGTGCCCTACTTCTTCCAACGGTTAAGATTTTAAGAGATCTTTTTAAGGAGAAGTGAGGGACATTTCAAGAATTAGAAAGAAGAAGAAGAAGCAAGTGATTGAACTTTAATCTTCATCAAACATCTTGCAATCCCAAAATGCCAAGAGCTTAAACTTCCTCACTCACAAAAGAGCTTTCATTTTCTTATTTTCTACCAAGGTCTACTTCTTCACAACACAAGGGAAGAACAACAAGAGTACCATCTTAAATCTTTCCCAATAGTCAATAAGAAGCTTGAGAGTTCTAAGTCCCAGAGAAAAATCAAATACAAGAAACCCCTTTCAAGTTTCCAAGTGCATTCACTCTAACAAATTATCATGATCAAGAAATTTCACTATAAATTTTTCATTGTATATCTTTTTTATTTGCTTGAGCTTTAACTATGTGTACATATTAGCCTAGAAAGAGGCACTTCTTTGTACACGTTGATTTGTAGAGTTCTTGGTTAACAAATTGGAAAACCAAGGTTGGAGGAGTTGCTAGTTAGCTCTTAAGAAATTGGATTGTAGGAGTTGTTGGTGAGCTCGGCAAAACCATCATTGTATGAGTTGTTGGTGAGCTCTTGGAAAAACCAGCAGTGTGAGTTTCTGATGAGTTTCAAAAACTAGTGTAATAGTTCTTAGTTAGCTTGGGAAGCCAAGTATGGTTTCACAAGTTAAAGTGGAACCCAAGGTTGGGAAACCTTGGAGAGTGTGTGATTATTTTACTTTCTTGCTTTTCATTGTCATATTGTTCATTTTATTTTGATTAGCACACATGTACAAAAAAGTGAAATTGATTACTTAGGGATTGAGCAAAAGTTTCTATACCCAATTCACCCCCCACCTTAGGTACAACCACCTAATAGGACCAACACTTAGAATGGGACCAACACATTCAAGGCCAAATTTTTAGTTGAAAGATATGTCTAGCATCAGTCAAGCTCAAAAGATACTTTGAATATATTTTTAGGACACTAACAAAGCTTATCAAATGGATGACCAAGTTCAAAAACAATCAGGCCTCAAAACATACTTAAGATGGAGTGCAACTTAGTTTGGATGAAGTGAAGCAGAGTTCCGGACACGAGCAATGGTTTAGACAGAAGTGGAACCAAGTTCAAAAATTGATAAAGCATGAAACCAAGACATAGTATGATCTACGATGATTTTGGATGAAGTCAGTCTAATATGTGTCTTTACATTTGAACTAGATAAGTCAAAAAATGCAAAGCCAATGTTCTAAAAAACAAAATTTTATTTTGGAAATGCCGAACTAATTTTGGATGAAGTCGAGGTTCTCAGGCAACCATGTATTTCTTTGTCCAAATTTATCATTTTGGATGAAGTAAAGGATTTAAAATGAAGCTAATTCGAATTGTTTGCACAAAGTCTCAAGTCATTCCGAAGTTACAATTCCAAACAAAGCAAAATTCCAGACGACTTCAATCAGCAAGAGTTTCAAATGATGCCTTCTCTCCATCATTGCATCCATGCTTATTCTAGATGGTATGAAGCCATGAGAATGCTTCAAGGGTCATAAAATCTTTGGGATTTGCTCACATTTAATGTATGACATCTTCTCTAATGATCAAATTTCAAAATCTATTATAATGAGAACTGAGAGACTGTTCAAGTTAAGCAATTAAAGAAAATCAAAGAAGAAAGAGGATTAACTAAGCATTTACTTTCATTTAAGTTTTCTTCCAAAGATTTCACAGCTCCTTCATGTTGAGTGTAAATTTATACTCAAAGCTCAATTACCTTCAACCTTTTGGAGTTTGATTTCCACAAGCTTTAAATTATCTTATTCATTTAGGAAATTCTATATTTATTCTTTGTACAAATCATCCTAGCTAGAAACAGTACAAGTTTTCTCTCCATTTGTTTGGTTCAGCAAGTAGTGAGACTTGCTATAGTATAAGTTCATTGGTCAGCCCGAAAACCAACAATGTATAAGTTTATTGGTCATCTTGGAAATCAACAATGTCTATGTTCTTTGGTCAGCTTGGAAACCAACAGTATATCCGTTTGTTGGTAAGCTTGAAAACTAACAATTGTAAGAGTTGTTGGTGAGCTCAGGAAACCAACCATTGTAGTGGAACTTGAGTGCATCAAGGAAGGCTAATTTAGAGAGTGGAGTAGGTACCAACTTTGGCTGAACCACTATAAAAATATCCTTGTCTGTGTGTCGTGTGATCTATTCCTTTTATTTTCAACACCTTATTTTATTTTAGCCATACATTTTTTAAAGCTCAATTCATCCCCGCCCCCCACTTGAGCTACTGAATAGGACCAACAATTGTTATTAGAGTAGGCTTCAATAGTTAGTCTTGATTATCAGATATTTTGACTGTTTGAAGAGACCTTGATGGCCAAATGTTCCACAACATACCCATAAAAGGAAAATCTATTTTCAGACCTCCATAGTTTGATGGCACCGATTGTGTGTCTTGGAAAATGAAGATGCAAAATTTCATAATAGCCATAGATTACCAATTATGGCTTATCATTGAAAATGGCCATGTAGTACTCAGTAGCAAAGATAGATACACCCAAGAGAACATACAAGTTCTACAAAAAGATGACAAGGCTAAAAATTGCCTTTGTTGTGCATTGTCCCCTTGAGAAGATTTCCATGTGCAATTTTGCTAAAGATATTTGGGATAGTTTGGAGATTATTTATGGAAGAACTAATCAGGCCTAATGGACGGAAGTTAACATTGATTTATAGGAAATGGAGTCACTAGAAAGATCAACACTTGAAAATTCAATAGAAGTTAAGGGAGAATAAATCACTACCATTGGCTTCATGGCCATTCATGACAATGAGGTATTTTCTGAAATTGAAACTCCTAATTTTTAGGAAGTTCTAGAAGAACTATACAATGATTTCAAGGTTTTGAAGGATAAATACAGAGAGATTAAAAAGCAGTTGTTTAGAATGATAAATGAATGCTCCAAATTGAAAGAGAAAAATGATTTTCTTAAGAATAACCAATGTACCATTAGTGAGCTTGAGCTGGTTAAGGCTGAAAATAACACCCTTAGAAAAACCTTAACCTCAGCCTTGTTAAAATTGAAACCAACAAGAAAAGGTGGACAACAACAATGGAAATAGAATAATCATTCTGGAAGAAAACATAGGCCCAAACAAAACCTGATTTGGTTTTCTTAAAATGTTATCAAAATAGTAAATGTCATACAATCTCCAAATATTAGCTTCGTGGCACCAAAGAAGTCATGGGTACCAAAAGTATGCTGCTACTAATCCACCTTGACCCATTCCCAAATGGGTACCAAAGAATATAACATAATTTGTCAATGTAGGTGTGGTTTAGAACTATGAGATGCTACATGTAATATACCAATCATGGTTACACAATGCACATGACAAAGGATAAGGATTTAGATACATATTTGATCTTTGTGCATGATTTATACATAACATTTGATCATTATGTAATGCTCTTAGTTATATTCTTAATATCACATCTTTATGAATATGCTGATATTCATCTTATATTTGTTCTCAAATAATTTTTGCTAACAGGAATGAAATTAATCATTGAGATTATTATAGTCCCAAGGCTTAAGTTAAGCCTATTTGGGAAACCTCATAGTTTAAGATTTTGAATTTGAATTCAAATCCTCATCAGATCTTTTGTAATAATCAATGTGATTAAATTTCATGATTAGAATATTTCAAATGATGCTTTAGATATTTTGCTAGTCCATAAGACATTTTTTGCATTTCATATTTTTTGCCTAAAGCTAAACACATATTGTCTTAAGTTAAAATTTTGGACCATATGAAAATTCAACCTTATGTCCGAAACCTATCTCTCTATCCAAAATGTCTAAAACCCTAGAGCAATAACGAAGATTTCTTAAAGTCCCATCTCAGATTGACTGTCACTTTTACTCTTTGCATTGGAATCTCTCTTTGGAAGAAGACGATTCGAGTTCCCGTTGCATTCAAACCATTTTCTATCCTCTCAAATCTCCTTTGTTGCATTTCCATTTCAAAATCCCTCTCTCTCTCTCTAAATGCTCTATAGAATCCCCAAATCCATTTTCCCTCTCTCTAATTCAAAACCCCCTTTCAAATAGACTAGTGCAAATGGTCGGTTTGAACGAGGCAGAAATGTCATTGGCGATTGTATCCACTGAGACTAGGAGAAGAAGAGAAAGAGAAGAAATAGAGGAAGCTTTGCCATCTTATAGAAGAAGATTGGATAGAGATGATGTATTTGAGGTAATATTCAAAAATTTTGAATTTGCTTATAATAATTTGGTCAGAAAAACGTATTAAAAGGAAGAGCCTTTGATTTCAATACTTTTGGAGAAACCAAAATGAATATGGATGTTTGTAGATGGATTGAATTCTAAGGATGGACAAATTCATGAGTTACAGAGATGAAACAATATAAGAACGATAAAAGTCCTTTTCCGCAACTATGATTCCAAAATAAAGAAATTGTGGATAAGAGATAAAGAGATAAACTTATCTCCTGAGACTATAACAGAATGTTTGAATCTCCCTATGGTTGAGAGACAAGGATTTTAGTGGCCTTCAACTAGAGCTAAATTGTTTTCAAATCTAGCTTGTGAAGAAATTGAAGACAAAGTAAATAGTTTACACCCCGTCTATCTGGATTTAAATCTTAAGCTAGCACATATCATCCTCATCAACAATATTTGTCCAAAGATTGGCGACAAAGATAATATATCAGAGAGAGATGCCAAAGTGCTTTTGGCATTGAAGAATGAGATGAAACTAGATTTGGCCAAAAAAATCTCAGATCATTTGTACCACATTTAATCCACAAAGAGGTTCCCTCTTCCTTATGGAACAACCTTAACAAAATTCCTAAGGATAGCAGGGATAAACCTATCATTTGAAGAAGAAGAAGACTTTAAAAGCTCAGATGTAATAAATAAAGTCTCACTAAAGACGATGGGCCTCATTGAAACCTCAGATGGGTGGATTTTAGAAAAACTAAGGAAGCCCAAGCCATCTAAGAGAGCAAGAG
>JAYJMB010042733.1:0-31802 GCA_036873735.1 Pouteria campechiana
AAGATACTTGCCAAGTAATCTCATGAAACTCATGCTTCATCAATCCTTTCATGAAGTGAAAATGTGTGTGTGTGTGTAATGTCAATTACATGCTACATGCATGCTTTTCAATAAACAATGTGCAAATTAGTGGTCCTAATGATCTTCACATAACACTCCATAAGCTTACTTTTTATGATCCCTCTCCACTAATGTAGACAAATTTTTTCACTTGGATCAATAGGTCCTTGTTAAGCTTGTAATGAGGCCTTAAGTTTGGCTAATAAAGAAAAGGAATAATGATTCACAAAATATGAGATCATAACTGACTTGTATATGAATGTTCATTCTCTTAGTGTGTTTGTGTGTGTGTGTGTGTATTACTCTTCTCTTTCTTTTTATGGGTTGTATTACTACCATACCCACAAACTTCTTTCTTTTGAGTTAATTGGGATGTGATCTCCCCAGCTAGAAGAGGAATCCTTATTAATTCTTTTCTTTTCATTTTTGGCATTCTTCTTTTCAATTCTCCCAAACTTAATTTCTTTTGCTTCGCTCCATATGTATAAAATATATCTCTTATAGGTTAAGCATGGTTTTCATGCTGAAAGGGTCTAGATAATGAGGCTAAAGAAAGAAAAGTTGAATGGTTGTTTTTTACATAATGAGGACACTAGTAATGTGAATGTACTAGGTTAGCTTGAAAGGCTCAAACTAATTAAAAAAATTACCTAAATCACTTCTAAGTAAACATGTAATCTAAGATTTCACCTTGAGTGATAATCAAACAAGTTCTAGAAGGCTAGTGTCAACAAAAATAAGTCACTGAATTTACAACACTGTCAACTCATCTGCATACACTTTACATGATCATAACATAATGTGCTCAATAAAATTTTCATCAATCATGAAAAAGAAGGACTTATCATAAAAATTATTAAATCACAAGGTAGCATCTATCCTTTCTTCTAAATCATGTGCAATGGTAATCAAAAACTCAACATAAGTTACTGATCATCAAGAGAGAATCCATGCTATTCAGTTTCAGCATATTAACACAATTGCTCTTGGATTTCTTTTAGCTAAGTCAACACAAAATTTTAAACATAACACATAAGAAACTCCAACTAAGCACATGAAAAACATACTAAATAAACTGCAACAACCCCCAAACTTAGACAAAAACATCCCTAAACACAAATAAAATGCTAAACACCCCTAGCCTTAAACAAAACATTGTACTCAATATGGAATCTTGGAAAATGAGGACTTCCCTAAAATGGATCACTCTTTGAGTTGTCATCTTGCACCCAACTAGAATCTTTGTCTGGCATATCAGAAAGTGTGAGTGGAGGTGGGAAACCCATGAAACTATTGCTAGGTGATATGTTGTGGCTCCTGAGCATGGCAGCAAGGGCATTATTGTGATCCACCATGTACTTGGACATCTTCCTCTGGTCCCTCATCATTTGTCTTGTATAACTTTGAACACCCATAATACGAGTCTAGAGATCAGTAAGTGAAAGTTCTTTAGAAGAAGAACCTTGTGTGGGCCTCTACTGTGGAGAGCTAGGTGGTGAAGAGGATGGACTTCTCCTTGCGTTTCTACATGTTGTCTTCTCAAATGAATCTATCACTACATCATTGATGATTAGCAAAGGATGTTGAAGTTCCTCTTAAGCAGAAATAGGAACTCTAGACATGAGACGCAACCTGAAGATGAGAGAGGGGTGTCCCAGTCCACTAGTGAGCCTCCAAGTGATGAAAGAGATAATGTAGCACTCAATCACTTAGCTAACATCAATTAATAATCTGGTCTGAATGGCATAGTTGATCATAACCCCCTCCCTTATAACATTGTATACATGGTTGGAAGGCAACATTTTTGCTGATATGAAGTAATGTCATGCCTTACTTGTTGCTTCCAACTGCCCTCTAGGAAAACTAATAACCCTATCATTCAATATCTTCCACTTACTGGCAAAATGAGTAAGGTAAGAAATAATAGCATCATAATCCAGTCCCTATGTCAACTAAGCAAAGTATTCATCTTCTTCAATTTCTTCCAACTCATAGGCCTAATTAATGGAAGCTCTATCAAATGAAACCATTTGACCACATATCAACACTTTCAGCACCGTAGAGTCTACTCTGAACTGCACTCTGGCATTGATATAAAATTCTTGAACCAATGGCACCACTGCCACCTCTAACTAAGATGTGAAGGATAACCAATGCCAAGCTCGAATACTGCCAGCTATAGCAGTGTAGGTTGTGTCAAAGCCTCTCTCCCTTATCCCTTCGCGATTAATCATGGAACTGTTGAAAATTTCTTCTGCTTATTCATTAAAGAGCATGGGCACAGATGGTGAATTAGGGTCTCTTGTCCTTCTCTTCCTAGAGAGATCGGCACACACAAACTTCCTTGGAGGCATGATGATGATACAAGAAAGAATATAGAAGCACAATACTTTTGCAATCCTAATGAATCAAATTTACCAAACTTCTTCAAAGCCTAACCACACCACTCCACTCAACTATGAAAGAATCATAAGCACCACCAAGAAAATGAGCTTATACCATAATAACCAAGTCACTTTTTTCACCAAGGCTTTTCACCAAGCAGAGCAAGCACATAGAATTTTCACCACCAATGCCTTGACATCTTCTCAAATTCAATCCCAATACATACCCACATCAATCACAAACAATCTTGCAACACAAGCCTAACAAAAAACTACACCCAACTTGGCACATTTCAACAAATGCTTGATGTGCACAACTTCAACCAAGCTCATACACAAAAATCCAACTTCAAATCCTCCCAAACCTCTCCAAAACCAAAGCACTTCACTAAGAAAACCAATAGCATGAAGATTGAGATGATCCAAACAACTTGTGATTTCAAGAGAAGTGCATGAAGTTGACAACCCCCCTTGAAAAATTTCTTGAGGAAGATGATAAATAGTGGAGTGGAGAGTTGAATCTAAGGATGGAATGGAAGATGGAAGAGTTTGGGTGTGAATCTTGAAGTTTTGGAGTGTGGGAATGGGTTTATGATTTTGGGGGTAAGGTTTTAGGGAGAGAGAGAGAGAGAGAGAGAGACAGAGAGAGAGAGACGGATCAGGGCTTAACTAAAAAGGTGAGAGGGAGTAGGTTGGGGCATGTGAGAATGGGGCTTTAAGGAGGCTATGAGGCGGCGCCACCCGCCATCTCTTTGCAAATTTTTTTTTATGTTGAATAGTATGAGCACTGGCAGTGCCAGCGCCCACTCGCTACCTCTATCATGTGGATTTGCCACCTAAAAAACTTTCTCTTTTCTAGTCTATTTCATCACTATTTATTTGATCTCCTTGCTTGAACTCTTTATTTATGCATTTACCCTGTCAACATGAAACAATGATATATTAAATATAGTAATTATGAAAATATAAATATAATCCAACAACTCAATAATAAAAATAAACCTAATTAACCTAATGCACCAACCTACTTTAATAATGCAAAAACATCATTACTTCTAGAAAATTGAAAAGATTGAAAAATAAACACTTCAGTTGCCTCGCAAGAAGTGCTTTATTTAACGTCTAAGCAAGATGAACTCCCTTTTTTCTACAAAATTTCCACACTTCGTTTTGCTGTAATTTCTTTGGCTTGCTCTGATTGGCTAGGCAACTTTCTAGGTCTATGACCTTGTACTACTTCTATAATTTGCCCAGACTAAGTTTCTATCTTTTTCATGGATGCCTCCATGTTGTGGAACATGGAATCGATGTTTTGGAATTTACTTGAATAATTCTGACACTTGGTTTGTGTTGCTTGCATGAAACTCTACAGTGTTTCTTCAAGCATAGGCTTTTTCTGCTGAGGTTGAAATGAGGTTCCAGTTTGATTTTGATTTCTTTCATTATTCCAAGAGAAATTAGGATGATTCCTCAAACCAGGATTGTAGGTGTTTGAGTATTGATCATTCCATGGCCTCTGGTTGTAAAAGCTCATTGCATTGGCTTGCTCAGCATCACTTGAAAATATTCATTTGAAGGGCAAATATTAGGTGAATGTTCTGAATTACCACAAAGAGAATAAACTTTTGTAGGAGCAAGTTATGGTTGCTTCAATTTCACCATTATTGAGCACATTGCCTTCATCTGCTTAGTCATCTCTGACATCTGCATGGATAGATCAGAATTAGTATTTATTTCATAAAGTTCCCTAGATCTACCTCTTACACTTTTTTATTAGGAATTTGCTCCCAACATCTCATAAAGTTTGTAAGTTTCTTCTCGATTCTTCTCCCATGGCTCCACCTTGTAACAGCCTGCCTAGGGGCCTATGCATTTTGATTATCTTTTATCCCATGAAAGATAAGAGTTTTTGCACCTGTACAATATTTTATATTTCATTCTCACATCACATCACTATAACAATTAACACAACAAACAGCTACACTGCCTAGAATCATAAGGTAAGCCACATTGTAATGGTAAGGCACAACCAGACCTATAAGAAAAATATATAGGTATAATCCACATAATGATATGCTAATATAACTATATCATACATACCCAATACACCTTAAGAATTGAAACCTTTTTAATTACAAATTTATACACATTAGATGTCATATCTACATATGAGTTCCAAACTCTAACTCATCCATACATCATAAAGGTTGTCCCCTAATCTTAGTCATGAGTGCCAACCCCCAGTTGGGCTCCATCATCTAGCCTGTCAACTGAAAATGGCGATAAAACGGCGTGAATCCAAGCAAACTCAGTAAGTAGGCAAAGCAAAAAACTATAAGGAAATAGTCAAAGAGAAGAGCATGCTCAAATACAAATACTCAATTTAGCAATGTATAAATCCATGGTATGCTAAATGTCGTGATAATGCAATATGTACCCATGTCCATAAAACACATGTCTTTGTTTCTAGAACCCAACTCACCTAATCAGACATACTCTCCAAATACATCATTAACATTGAGTCATACTCATAACCAAGAGTCATGTACAACAACATCACTATGATATCCTCATCAAGACATATATTTTATCAATGCATCATTATCAAGACTTACTAAAGTCAAAGAAATCACTCTCCCCCTCTTTGATGTGCAGATGGTCCATCCTTGTATCCCCGGCTAGAAGCCTACTAAGTCCACCTCCTATAGTGTCGAGAATTCACCACCAATGCAAAGTACCAGGAGTACCCCGCCCTAATCACTCCACAGGGATCACAATAGGTTCACCAATACCAACCACAACTACTAAGGAATTCAAGTGTATCAGACTCACAACTATAATTCAACATCACTTAAGTATCATGCCATGCCAATCTCAACATATCATTATCACAAGCCATCAAGTCCAACATCTAGCCACACAGGCTCCATATGCTACATGGGCAACCAATCAATCACACAGGCAACACCATAGCTACATAGGTAACACCATATACCATACAGGCAACACCATAGCCACACAGGCAACACTATACGACACACAGGCAACACACCATATGCCACATAACATATATCATATATCTACTCATGTTACTCAACCACATGCATGCCAACACCATACTCAACTCATGTCAAATGACCAAAAATCGAATCACAACATATTACAATAAAAGCTCAAATCATGATATAGTATGCATGTGATCAAATGGAAGCATAAAATGGTTTCATAATTTTAATTACACATCATTCAAACCAAATATCGATAAAACTCGGTACCCATATGCCAGTACAAAAGATCATGTCCAATCATGCATGAATTCAGGAAAAACCTACTTCCTCTATTCTTCACAAATCCAGATTTCTTCCTTCTATGCCAAGAACCAAAATAATCTACTCTTTTAATCAAGTCTCAAATCCTACATTCATCATAACATATTAAATTGCTTACATGCTACAATTATGCAATTTAATATCCCTTTCATTATCATCACCTTAACCAAGTTCAATTCTAGGGTTTTCTATTCCTATTCATCAATCCAATATTTCTACACTTTATGCATCATCGTTTAAGGTAACAATTACTCTAATTACCATGTTTCTCAATTTGCATCTTAGTAATTTCATGCATTTGCAAAACAACCCCTAAATTTTAATTGACTTCCAATTGATTAATTATCATACATGATTCATCCTAGTCAAGTTTCCTTACAACTCTACATCATTATTGATATGATTAAACACATTAATTATTAATAATTATACACAACATGTTCTTCACATCTCCATAAATTAAACAGCCCTTATTTTCATAATTTTCAATCCAATTCTTCATACCAATGTAAATTCACATTAATCTTATCATGTACCACAGATAAACCATTTTTAAATTCATGCATCTTATTCATCACAACTTCAACTAAGTAAACAAACCTAAATTTCCCATATTTAATGACATAAATTAGGGTTTTACTATCTAATATTATTTCTCCTTAATTTTACATGAATTTCACATTCAAAACATTTCAATTCAACCCCCTTTTCTAGGGTTTAATGACACCTACGAATTTCATCTTCAATGGTAACCCTGATTGTACAAATCCTTAATTAATTTCCCCCACATCACAAAGCTCTTATAAATTATAATTTCCCATGCTAAAATAAACCAAACTATTGCAACTAAACACACCTTTCAAATCAGAAAAGTCTGAGATATTGTTGTCCACGTCCAACATTTGTTATCCACTAGATAAATGAGAGGTTTGATGGAGAATCTTACTGCCCACTTGGTTTGGATGAAGGAAAATTAATGGATGATGAGGGTTGCTAAATAACATTGAGAAAGAGGAGGAAGATGGTTGTTGCATTGAGAAGGAGGAGAGAAAGAGGCTGTTAGTGTGAGTAAATGGGAGAGTAATTAGTATTTTATTCTATTGCAACGTGTGTATCTTCAAGTTAGGAAAATGGATAGCTTGCATAATCACTTACTCCCATCAATTAACACATTTTCCCAACTTAGAAGTCCAACAAATTATGTCCCCATAATATATGGATTTCATAACTTAATTAATAATTAAAATGGCACAACACAAATCTGCCCATTAAATATTGATTTTTACCAAAACATATGTAAATGCTATTGTTTCACACACTATTCACCAAATGGGTGAATTTTTTCAACTAACTCATTTTCTTATTTTCTTCCACACACTCATATGTTCACCCTATTTCCTCAATCTAAGTCATGGGATGAGTCTTACATATAGTAAAGCATTTAGAGTTTTCATTAAGAGAACACAAATTGTAGAAGAGTCTGTGCATGTTAAATTTGATGAAACCTACTTAACCCCAAGAAAGGAGATTTATAGTGATGTAGATGAAAACATTAAGAAAATGAAAAAGCTACAAATATAATATCATAGAGAAAATGTCACAAAGCATGAAGAAATGCGAGATTCAGACAGTGAAGAAGAGGTAAGTACAGGTAATGTTCTTTATCAACATTCTACTGATTGGAGATTTATTACTATTCATCCCAGATATTAAATCATAGGTGATGTTTATGATGGTGTTAGAACAAGAAGATCTATGCAGAACATTTATGGTCACTATGCATTTATCTCTAACATAGAACCTACTTTCATTGATCAAGCTCTAAGTGATGAAAAATGGGTCATCGCAATGCAAGAAGAGCTAACCAGTTTGAAAGAAATATAATGTGGAACTTGGTTCTAAGACCTAAAAATATTGACATGATTGGAACTAAATGTGTATTCAAAAATAAACTAAATGAAAGTGGACTAGTTGTAAGAAATAAAGCACGGTTAGTTGCTAAGGGGTACTCTCAAGAATGGGAAAATGACTTTGAAGAATCATACGCCTCTATAGCAAGATTGGAAGCCATTAGAATGCTACTTGCTTTTGTATTATATAAGAACTTTAAATTATTCCAATGGATATAAAGAGTGCATTTCTAAATGGATAGCTAAGTAGGGAAGTTTATAGAGAATAACCTCCTAGATTTGAAAGTAATGAATAACTTGATCATGTTTATAAGGTCACCAAGGCACTGTATGGACTAAGACAAGCTTCAAGAGCTTGGTATAAATAGTTGAGCAAATTCTTAAGTGATCATCAGTTCAAGAGAGGAAAGTTTGATACTACATTGTTCATGAAGCATATTGGCATAGATATCTTAATAGTTCAAATTTAAGTCGATGATATCATATTCGGTACTACTAATGAAAAACTTTAATCCTAGAAAAATTTGAAATGAGCACGATGAGCGAATTAAACTACTTCCTTATATTGCAAATCAAATAAAATGATGAAGGAAATTACATTTGCCAATCCAAACACGCTAGAGAGATGTTGAAGAAATTCAAAATCAAAGAAGTAAGAGCAATAAGCACTTCAATGAGTACATCTATAAGGTTGAATAAGGACAAAAAGGGTAAACCTATAGATCAGAAATTATACCGTAGCATGATTGGATCTCTTCTTTATCTTACTGCATCTAGACCTGATATTTTATTGAATGTATGCTTATGTGCTAGATTTCAAGCTAGTCCTAGAGAGTCTCATCTTACTACAGTAAAAAGAATCTTTAAGTATTTAATAGACACACCAAGTCTAGGATTTTGCTATCCCAAAGGATCTAGTTTTGAATTGATTGGATATTCATATGCTGACTTTAGAGGATACAAAGTTGAGAGAAAGAGCACTAGTAGAACCTATCAATTTTTAGGAAATAGTTTAGTCTCATGGTTCTCAAAAAAACAAACCAATGTTGCTCTCTCTACTGTAGAAGCTAAGTATATAGTAGTCGAAAGTTGTTATGCATAGTTGCTTTGGATGAAGCAACAACTTCTAGATCATGGATTGAAATATAGAGACATACCCAATAGGTGTGATAATACTAGTGCCTTATGCTTAACGAAGAACCCAGTTTCACACTCTCAAACTAAGCATATAGAGATCAGATACTATTTTATTAGAGATCATGTAGACAAATATGATATATCTTTGGAATATGTGTCTACAAATGCTCAACTTGCTAATATCTTCGTCAAACCAATTCCATTAGAAACCTTCTGCAATACTAGAAAAGAACTAGGCATGACCAGTGTAAATGCATAGAATTTTCTATCTTTATGTATGAGTGAAGTGTTTTGATTTATTTTGTCTAAAGCTACACTTCAAATGTTTGAAGTATTGCTTCATCTCAAACAAGTAATCCTATCTAATCACTCCATTTCGGACAAAGCATTTGTCCGAAGTTAGTAAACATTTGTCCGAGACTCCGAGTGCATTCTAATTGTTGTCTCAAATCCATGTCAATCCTTCTCATATAATATACTTTTTCCTGAAGTTAGTAGATCTTTGTTTGAGACTCCTTGTTTCAATCTGGAGGATGTGTGTCTCATTTTTACCCCCACGTCCAATCTATATTAATCAATCTCTACCACCATACATTACACTACCTTGAATATTGAAGGCATCCAGATGAGAAACATTAGGAAGTAGAAAGAGAAGGAAGGAAATCTGGAATGCACCAATCCATCAAATGAAGATGATCAAAATGATTCCACAACTTCTTCAAACTATCTGTGGGATGATGATGCCACTTAAAGGTCGATGTTATCCTCAATCACACAGCAAAATAGAAGCTAATCTCTTCAAAATTTGGCTTCACAAAAGATTATTTTTTCAATTATCTACACCAGATAGCCCCCGCTTGTTGGTCCCTCACTAAATGGTAGCTCAAGAGAGGGGGTGAATTGAGCTTTCAAAAGTTTTGGCCAATAAATTGAGAAATGTGCTTAAAATAAAGGGAAGTAACTTTCAAAGTACATGTGCACAAGCTTTTATAGTGATTTGACCCTTCTTGGGTTCCAACTCTACTTCTCTGATTCAGTATCCTCTACCAATCTCAGGTTCTACTAATACTTTGATCAAACTAATAAAAATATATTAGTTTTCTGAGCTCACCAACTAACTTGCTGGTTTTTAGCATTTCCAATCAACTCATACACTTTTAGAAAGTCCTTCTACTTACTTTTCTCAATACATAAATAGCAAGCACCCTACTTGGTTTAACAGATACTAAAAAGAAATATACAGTTTTGTGCCTCTTACTTAGCAAAAATTAAAAGCTTAAATAAATGAACAAAGTAAGCAATAAGGATATATGTTTCAAACTCCTTGAAAGTGAAGCATCTGGCTTTGAGTGCTTTGATAATGTTGAAGCAATGGGAGTAGAACAATGGAAGAAGATGTTGAATGCTCTTGTAGACGCTTGGGTTAGAAATTTCTTATTTACTATATGTTTTTGTATTTTGTGTTGCTTTAATCATCCTTTTATAATCTATGGAATGGATTATAGTCTTTGCAACTTTTTGCAATTTTTTGTGTTTAGTAAATTTGGTATGACTTTTTACATATTGTCTCGCTTTAGAACTTCTAAGATAAGTCTTTAAAAATTCTGACGTTATCTTATTGTTAGTTACCGTTAGATCCGCCTTCTATTAGAGTTTCTGAAGCACCTCTTCAAGACTTCTGAGCCAAGATAAAATTTGAATTATTCTTGGCTAAACACTCTCAAATCTTCTAAAGGCTAATCTTGGTTTCTAATGTTGTCAATAGTCATATTTTAGCTTTTGAAAAACTTCTAAAGTATCTCTGAAGCTCGAATTCTATTTCTGATATACTTCTTGAGTCTTAGTTTTTTGAAGATGTCTTTGAAGAGCTTCTAAGTTGCTTCTGAAGAACTTCTAAGTGCAAAATCAACATTCTGAATTACTTATGACAAGATTCTGAGTGTAGATGTTTCTTTTGAACTTATTTTATACCATAATTATTTAACTTCTAAATCATCTTTGAGCCTTGGAAGTATTTTTAATGTTCTTTTAGATAAGCTTCTGAGTACAGAAGCTTTCTTTAAAGTAGAGCATTTTATTTCTGAAGTGTTTTTGGAGACTTAGAAATGCTTCTAAACTACTGTTGCAGATATTCCTAAATGCAACTGCATGTATTGTGAACAAATAATAAAAAGTGAGTAGGATATCATTCCCATGAGGATGTATATATGTCAATTACCAACTACTCTAACTATAAATGTTATTTGAAGGATTGAAGTGTGATAAGTGAATGTAAATATGTATGTATAAAACATCTAGATGAATGAATGTTTGTTGAAAGTCTAACTATAAGTATACGACATCAAGTTTTATAGTTTAGTGATGATTGAGTGTCGTATCGGCAGGGATTGCATATTTGAATCTTTTACTAGCTATCATTATAAATAATTCTAACTTTATTTAAATGACTAAAAATACATAAATCTTAACTAATAACTAAACAGAATAGCTTTGAATCGAATAAATCAATATATACAAATCCAAGAGGATTGACTTTATTTATATTTCAATCATGGCAGTTTCAACTCAAATCTGATTTAACAATGCATAAGTTTATAAACCGAGAATCCCAATTTACTTAAACCCCTCTTCTGAGTGATAGATTAAATATCTATTCTCAAAACCTTGATTTCGATAGTAATAAGAATGCATTAATATCTATGGTTCTCTGCTGAGGATTTCATAAAACATAAAAGCTCTCCCAAGTCATCTATAGTTTTATGTTGTGATATTTAAATCCTAATTAGGATTACCTTTTCGAAGTATCAAACCCTAATTACAAATCATCCAATGAGTAGCAAATCAATTGAAAGCCTTAAACACCAAATATCACAAATAAACTTAATTGCATTGCTAAACAAGAAAATCATTGATTACACTATGAACTCGACATAAAATCCATCTCTCCTCTATAAAAAGAGAGATTAGCCACTCATGACGTAAAATAAATCAAACAAGTAATATTCAAACATCATCATAGTTCCAATTCCAAGATGAATCACAAAGATAAGGAAGAAAAATAATTAAAACCAAAACAATTCAATGTCTTCCCCCTTTTCTGCTTATTCTTCACCCTTTAGTAATTATCATGAACCTCTTGATCTCTAAGTTAATCTTCTTCTCCTCAAAGCTTCTTCCAAAACTCCATAAAAAATCTTGGAATCGTAGCCTCCAAGCACACCTCGAAACCCTAGCTAACCAACACTCAAAAATCCCACAACTTCTATTTATAAACCATAACCAAAATAGAATTACATAGAATTTTTGTAAGTTCTCTGCATCGAATGCTGGTGGCACCACCTTGCTGTCCAATGGCCAATGCGTATGCTGTGTTAAGTGTCTGCAACTCCAGAATGTTGTCTATTTGAGAAGCCTTCACTTTTTTGATCATATCTTCTTCATTTGTTGTTAGAATTGAGTGATTCTTATTGCGTTGGATAGTTGACTTGAAGATTTTCACTTCTTATGTTGACCACGTTTTTCATGTCCATTTCAATCAACACAAAAATTAGCATCAAAGTGTTGCTTGTTCACATTCACTTCACTTCGACATGATTTATTGACTGAAAAATCAAATAGGACAATTAGATGTAATGTCTCATCATAAAACATGTTAAATGAGGTTCCAAAACATGTGAATTTAGGTACTAAAATATAGTATATTATAGACTCGTCAAATACCCCCAAACTTAGCTTTTGATCATCCTCAAGCAAATAGCAACCAAACTACTGAATCGATCAGGAAAAACTCTCTCTTAGACAATCAAACACATGCCAGATAAATTACACATATACACATGATTCAGAATTCATTCAATGCATTTCCAGAGTATTCTCATGAATTGATACTTCATTAGTCCTGTCATGAAGTGAAAATTGTGATTGTGTGTGCTATGTAAATCTCAAGATCCATGCATATCTATCAGTTAACAATGTTTGAACTAATGATTCTAATGATCTTCACAAGTATATCATATGCCTATTTTTTATAATCCCTCTCCACTAATATAGACAACTCTATTACTTGGATCAATAGATCTTTCTAAAGTTTGTATTGGGGCCTTTGGTTTGGTTCACAAAGAAAGGGAAAAAGAAATAACAAAGTTAGGGATTCAAACTAAAGTGCTCATGGAAGTTCCCTCTCTTACTCTCTATTGGGGTTTTCTCATATTTTTTTTTCATTTTTTCTAGTCTATATTACTATCACATCCCCATACTTGTTTTCTTTTAAGTTCATGGAATGTGATCCCCCCAATTTAAACCTCTTTCCTTGCTTTATTTTTTTATATATGTATAGCATATTTAATTCAACACCCCTACATTCATTTTCTTTTGCTTTGTTCATATCTCTAAAATAACCATGTACATGACATATATCTTTGAATGGGTGAAACATGGTTTTTCAGGCTAAATGGGCTTAGATAATGATGCTACAAGAAGAAAAAATTCGAATGGTGGTTTTTTTCTTACATGCTTTGCATATGTCATTCTTTCATTAAGCTCAATGGGATACTAGTGACATTACATGTACTAGGTTGGCTTGAAAGGCTCAAGCTGATAAAAAAAATTGCCTAAATCACTTCCAAATAAACATGTTGTCTAAGATTTTACCTTGAGGGATAATCATACAGTTTCTAACATGCTTGTGTCAATCAAAATAAGTCAATGAATTCATAACACTGTTAAATATACTGTGCTTGAAACATTTTCATCAGTCATGAAAAGAAAGACTTTTTATAAAACTCATTAAATCACAAGGAATGCATCTCCTTCTTTCAAAATCATGTGCAATAGCAATAAAAACTTAGCCTATGTTAGTGATTAGTCAGAGAGAGAGTCATCCTATTTAGTTTCATCATATTGGTATGCACTTTCTCTTGGATGCATCATCCGCAAAACACATAATTGCAAAATCCAAACAAACTAGACATTCTAAACATTGTTCTATCATAAGGCACATGAGTGCAAATTCCAACACACAATGCAGACAAAAAC
The DNA here is from genome assembly GCA_036873735.1 of Pouteria campechiana. Lineage (NCBI taxonomy): Eukaryota > Viridiplantae > Streptophyta > Magnoliopsida > Ericales > Sapotaceae > Pouteria > Pouteria campechiana. The sequence continues at coordinate 13,855 of JAYJMB010042733.1, forward strand.
TAAAACTACTCCCCCAAACTTGAATTGAACATTGTCCTCAATGTGTGAATAAAGCAATATAGGACTTCCCTGAAAAATATCAAATTACTCATCAGCGTAATTAGTGGACTCCTCATCAACATCTGACTGTGAATCTGGAGAAAATGTTGAGGGAGTAGGAAGAACAATAGAGCTGGAACCTCGAAAGAAGTTGGCTTTCTTGAACATCTCATTCATTGCCAAACTGTGGTCCACTAAATAGTTGAGTTACTATTCAATATGCTTCTAATATCGCTCCAGTGAATCCCGCAACTCCCTAACCTGCTCCTAAAGATCCCCAAGAGTGATCTCTAAGATGGGTACATTAGGTTGGCGCATCACCCTAGAGGAGCTCAGAGTAGAAGAAGAAGTGCCAGCTCCATGACTTGTACCACTGGTCCTCTCCAATGTCTCCTTGACAGCATCATCAATCACGGGCAGTAGTATTTGGAGCTCCTTGTTGGGTTTACTAGCGACACCTATTGCAAAACAAAGTTAGCAAATAAGAGATGGAAGGCCCAAACTGCTAAACAACCATCCTGTGCAGAAAGATACAATAAACTGCTCGATGATCTTCCCCATGTTGATTGACAACCCTTTCTGAATATTGCAATTAAGTTGAGCTCTCTCCTCTATGACATCTGAAACATGGTTGGAAGGTAGAAACTTAGCAGTGATGAAGTAGCGCCAACACTTGGATATTGCATAGATGAGCTAAACTAGAAATGACGGCATCATAATCTAGACCTCGCTCCAACCATGAGGTAAATGCATCATCCTCAATGTCAGTCAAATCAAAACAGTGATTGATGGAAGATCTATCATAAGGAACCAGTTTACCCCTTAAAGAACTCTTCTATTTGTGGGATCTACCACATATTGAGTTCTTGCATTTGCATAGAATACTCAAACAATTGCCAACATAGCAGGCTCAGGTTGAGCCACAAATTTCTGCCAGTTCCTCTGTTCAATGATGTTTATCATATTAGTATATGTAGAATTGATTCTTCTTTCTCTGATACCTTCCCTATGCATGATGGAGGAAGTGTAAACGTCTTTAGTTTTTGCATTAAAGAAAGTAGGGTCATAATCCGCTCTTCATTACTTGGATAGTCCAGAAGCTGTTGAGGCATGCTAACAACCCTGCTGAATGCAACACAAGACTAGATGCAAACAATGATAAATAAACATAAGAACACATTTCGCCAATCACAACTTCAAAATTCAACCTAGCCTCCACAATGGATATCAACCAAACCACCATCTCACACCGCTACTCAGACGTAATTACAAACACCTTGTAGAGACTTAGTGCATCACCCCTTCAATAGAACTGTAACAAGAGAAACCACTCTACATACAATGCAAGAGGCATAGATATGAAACCCCATCAAAAATCATACAAGTCACTTCAATAACACAATGTAATGGTTCAATGAAAATCACAATTTCTCACCATGCAAACCAAGATAAATTATCAAACTCCTCACCAAATTCGTACCCTACTCCAAACAAAGGAACCTCTTCAACACTTCAAAGAAAGAAAGAAAAAAAACTCCTTACCACTTCAAACAATAGCAAAATCATATCCCACCCCACCAATGATCCTCCCAACTTTATTTTCACAACACCCCACCATAAACTGAACACACTAATGCCATGAAAATCAATAAGTGATGGTCTTGAGCATTTCCCCAAACACCTCCAAGGCATATTGAAAACCCATCTTGCCAAACCTAATGTTTGCTCTCCACTTTTCGGAATCACACCACAATGTAGGACAAAGAGAAACAAATGGGAAATGGGGAGATGTCACCTTGGATCGTTGACCATCCATGAATGCTTGAAACCCAACCTTGAGTGCTTGGACCATGGACCTTCCAAGAGTGGCTTCAAGATGAGATATTGTAGAGAGGATGAGAGTTGGAGAAGATATGGTGGCGATGATTTAGGGAATGGAGTATTCGAATGGGAAAGGGGGAGAGTAGAGAGTTAGGGTTTTCATGGGGAGAGGAGAGAGGGAAAGGGGGCTCTTTTGGGTGTGAGTGAATAGGCTTTAGGGAGTGGGCGCCGGCGGTGCATGTGGGAGTTTAAGTGAGGTGGTGCCGGTGACACCAGGGTGGTACCGTCAATGCCACCTCGCTGCCTGGCCAACTATTATTATTAGTTTTTTCTTCAAACGACTTCTTGAGCTAGTGGTGCCATGGTGGTGTAGGCAGCACCCCCTTGCTGGCTCTCTTTGTGTTTTCTTTCTCCCTTCTTGTCCAAACTTTGCTCCAAGGTGCTTTAGTCTTGAATTCCTTTCCTTGACTTGCTCCTCATCTTTTATCAACATGAATTTTTACCTATAAATCATAACATAGGGAGTCATTATTGGATTCAAATAAGCAAATAATATAAAGTGAAACTATATTCTTTGAATTAAAGCTAGAACAGAACTTATTAGTTATTAACACTCTACTAATTAAAGCAAGTTATTCTACTTCAGAATTTGAATCAAAAGATAGATCAAACGATTGGGTTGCCTCCCAAGAAGCTCTTGGTTTAAAGTCCTCAGTCCAACTCCTTCGCTTCACTCTCCGTCCTTCAAGTGGATCACATCTCTATTATAGTTCTCATGTCTGAAATAATGCTTGATTCTCTAACCATTTACTTGAAACATTCTCCCATCTAGCACTCTCAGTTCAACTGTTCAATGAGGGAACACTCCGTTGATGACAAATGGACTTGACCACCGTGATTTCAATTTTTCAGGAAATAGTTTAAGCCTTGAGTTAAAAAGAAGAACTTTTTGCCTTGGTTGACATTCTCTATTACTAATGAGTTTGTGATGCCATCTCTTTGTTCTCTCCTTATAATTTTGAAATTTTCATAAGCTTGGTTACAAAATTCCTCCAACTCATTCAGTTCATGCATTCGCTTCTGACCTGTGACTCTCGAATCAAAGTTAAGCTTCTGCATTGCCCAATGTACTCTGTGCTCCAATTCTACTGGAAGGTGGCATGCCTTTCCAAAGAGTAACCTATATGGAGACATGCCCATGGGTGTTTTGTATGCTATTCAGTATGCCCAAAGTGCATCTTCCAGTCGGTTTGACCAATCTTTATGATTCCCTCCTACTGTCTTCTCTAGTATCTATTTTATCTCCCGATTGGATACTTTAGCTAATCTATTCACCTGTGGATGATAAGCAAGTGCCACCTTATATCTCACACCATGCTTAGATAGTAGGTTATTGAATAGTTTATTGCAAGATGGGAACCTCCATCACTAATGATTGCCCATAGTGTCCCAAACCTAGTGAAGATGTGTTTCCCCAAAAACTTTAACACTACTTTATCATTGTTTGTTGATGTGGCTACCACTTCCACCTACTTTGAAACATAATTGGTAGCAAGTAAAATTTATGAATGACCGCTCAAAATTGGAAATGGTCCCATGAAGTCAATTCCCCATACATTGAAAACTACCACTTCAAGATTATTCATCAGTGGCATCTCATTTCTCCTTGAAATTGTTCCCATTCACTGACAATGATCACAGGTTTTAACAAATTTATAGCTGTCCTTGAAAAGTGAGGGCCAATAGAACTCGGATTGTAGAACTTTTGCAGCAGTTCTATCTGCACTATGATGGTCTTCATATGCAGATGAATGGCAACTCTATAGAATGTCTTGGATTTCTTCTTCAAGGATGCATCTCCAAATTATCTGGTCAGCACATACCTTGAATAGGAATGGGTCAACCCAAAGTTATGCCTTGACATCATCTAAAAACTTCTTCTTCTAGCCTTCAATGTTTAGAGGTTAAGTGCCACATGCTAGGTAATTCACAAGGTCTGCGTACCATGGAAATGTACTACTCAATATGAAGAGTTGTTCATCTAGAAACTTCTCTTAGATTGCATTCTCATTGCTTGGTTGCTCCAATCTAGACAAGTGGTTAGCTACCACATTTTCACTCTCCCTCTTGTCTTGAATTGCCAATTCAAATTCTTACAACAATAGTACCCAACAAATCAATCTAGGCATTGCATCCTTTTTCACAAATAGGTGGCATAAAGCTACATGATCAGTGTGTATAACAACCGTTGAACCGATGATATAGGATCAAAACTTTTCCAATGCAAAAACCACTACTAATAATTCTTTTTCTGTTGTGATGTAGTACTTTTGTGCTTCATTCAGCATGCAGCTTGATAATATATAGCTCTAATGATCTTATCATACTTTTGACCTAGAACTGCTCCCACTGCTATGTCACTTGCATCACATATGATCTCGAAAGGTAGATTCCAATCGGGCATCAATAGAACTGAAGCAGAGATTAACTTCTCCTTCAATGTATTGAATGCCTGCAAATACAATTTATCAAAATTAAACTGAGAATCTTTTTTAAGGAGATTGCATAAAGGTTTAGGGATTTTTGAGAAGTCTTTAATGAATCTCCTATAGAATCCTGCATGGCCCAAGAAACTACAAAATCCCTTTATATTGGATGGGGGTGGGAGTTGCTCAACGGTTGCAATCTTCACTCTATCCACTTCCATTCCATGAGCTAAAATCTTGTGTCCTAGTACAATACCAGGCCAAACTATCTAACATTTGGTCTATGAAAGGTAGTGGAAAATGGTCTTTTTTGGGCTTTGTTTAATTTTCTATAGTCAATACATACTCACCACCTAGTGACAGTTCTAGTGGGTAAAAGTTCATTGTTCTTATTCTGAATAACTATCATCTCACCTTACTTTGGTACACATTGCACAGGACTTACCTATTTACTATCAGAAATTGCATAGATAATACCTGCTTTGAGTAATTTTAAAACCTTAGTGCATACTACTTCCTTCATTGTTGGGTTGAGTCTTCTCTAATGCTCTCTGGATGGTTTATAAGACTCCTCCATCAAAATCTTATGCATGCATATGATAAGGCTTATACCCTTTATGTCCTCAATGAACCATGCAATAGTAGCACCCGTAGTAGTTTCTCTTCTTCCAAACTTGTTAGAGTAGAGGAAATAATCACTAGGAATGATGAATCATTTTCTAAATATGCATACCTAAGGTGTTCTGGTAGTTGTTTCAATTCTAGTGTAGCTTTCACTTTCTTCAATTCTTTCAAGGTTTGTTCTTCATCAAAAACTTTTACTTCATTGCCTGATTTCTCTTTTAACCTCGTCTCTAAAGCCAACACTTATTTTTTGATTTCTTCTGAACCTGTCATGGTCTAACTAATAGAGTTTGCAATTTAGTTTTCTAATGTATCAGTTATGCTTTCATCATTAAAAACTGCAGTTATACATTCATTTATGATCTCTATTCAATTACAAGTGTTCTTTTCAACTAGGTAAATCATGGCATGGTAAATATTGAACTTTATCTCTTCTTCATTGATTCTCAAAGTTAGCTCACCTAGCTAAACATTAATTAGAGCTCTTCCCGTTGTAAGAAATGGCCTTCCTAGAATAAGAGGTCCTTCATGATCTTCCTCCATGTCCAACACTATAAAATTAGTTGGGAAGATGAATTTATTCACCTTCACTAATACATCGTCTATGATTCCCCAAGGATGAGTCAAAGACTTGTCTGCTAGTTGTAATGTGATGGTGGTTGGCTTCACTTCTCTTCGTTCAAGTTTCTGAAAAATTAACAGAGGCATAAGATTAATAGATGCTACTAAATCACATAATGCCTTATGAAGTGATCAATTTCCTATAGCACATGGAATAGTAAAACTCCCTGGATCTTTTAACTTCTGAGGAAGCTTTTTCTTCAATATGGCGCTACATTCTTCTGTCAACTTCACTGTTTCAAATTCTTCAAGCTTCCTTTTCTTTGACATAACTTCCTTCATGAATTTTGAATAGTTTGGCATCTGCTCTAATGCTTCTACAAAAGGAATGTTAATATGAATTTTCTTAAAAATTTTAAGAAACTTAATATGAATTAAAATTTTTTTAAGCACTCAATATAGATAAAGAACGAACAAAGAAATTCATTAAACATAATGAAACCAAATATTCATTATCTAGCTACATAATTCCCCTAGATTAAAGTGCTTAGCGCATAGTGAAATCAAAGAAAATAATAGATTGTATTAAACATGATTAACAAAGGGAAATGACTAGAAAAGAATAAAGAAAGATTAAGATATAAGCTTCTCCACATAGTATTATCTGCGCTTTACTCTCTTATAAGCTCTCCTTCCTTTTTGTGAGAAGATCTCCCTTCAATCTTATGTAGTTGCTTGCCCATCTTGTTTCTCCACCTCCAAACCTTACCAAAAAGTCCCCAAAAACATGCTCAAAACTCATTTTTATATCCTCTCCATTAGGGTTAAGCATTTTGCACATTTTCAACGCTTTTCCATAAAATTTGGATCTTCCTTCCCATTTGGAGCCATGGCTCAAAAAAATAAGGCTGTGACTTTATTTTTTGCTACCCATTTTGTGTCAACCATGATCCAAAATTGGAGTCATGGCTCCACTTTTTCCACCAAACATAGCTTCACTATTTCAACAGTATCTTCCTCATACAATCTCTAAATTGCATGATTCTTACTATATTGGAAAAATAACTTTGAGATATACAACTTTCATGTTGAGCATGTTTTCCAAATCATCCTCAAAATATTCCAAAATTGGACTACACGTGCTGGACTAAGTTCAGAGATAGTTGTAGTTTTATAGCCATGACTTTCACATATGATCTCCAAATTAAATGATTCTTATTTTTTTGGATAGATAACATGAAGTAATTCAACTTTTATCTTTACTACTTTTCCTAAATCAGTTTCACTTGTACCAGAAATGGCATCAAAGTGGTGCTCTTTCACGATCAACTTCTTTTTGACGTGATTTGTTACCTGAAAAACCAAATAACTCCATTAAGTATAATTTTTTATCAAATGTAGTTATGAACCAATAAAATCAAGTCAAATAAAGTTCCAAAATATGTGAATTTAGGCTTTGGAGTTCATTTTGAGGTTTTATCTCTAAAAGGTTCTGACTTATTTCTAAAGATGTTCTAAAGTAGTTTTGAATACTATTGAACTTCTCAGCTTCACGCCTTATTTTTGAAGGGGTTCTAATTTGTCTTTGAAGTATTTTTGAATACTTCTGAATTGCTTTTGAGTAATTTTTACTTGAGCGTTCTCTAAATTTCTTCCTGTGAAGTCTTAATATGATACGCTTTAAACTTATCAATTACTCTCCTTAATCTATTTTGACATATAAATGTTGCATCACTTTGAAAGTAACATATTAGTACCTTAATTCTTCACCCAATTATTTGTTCATCATCAAAATCAAGTTTAGTTGAGGGCTTAGACTCGACATTCTTTCTCTCTTTGATGATGATAAACATTGGATTGATGAACCAAAAAAAAATGCATAATATGCAATGTGCTCCTGTGGGCTTAGTGTGGCTTCTAATAACTTAGTATGGCTCCCTCTGAATGGGTGCACTAAGTTACTATGATTCTAATCTAATTTTTGATATTTTTCTTAATATTCTTGTAATAGATCACTTTAATAGTACCATTTATTCTCCCTTTTTTGTCATAATCAAAAAGGTAAAAAGAATAAAGGATAATCAAAAAAAATATAAGATTACATTATATTCAGAAAGAATTATACATATATGATGATATTTGTAATACAAATTATACATTAGAGTGGCATGCAATTACAGCACAACAAAGAATAATTCCCGTTCCCTCACTAAAATTTCACCACATGGAAGAACAAGTGTAGCCCAAAAAGAAAGATATGTAGAGAAAAAATAGTAGTAGATTAGTGCTTTTCAAGGGTAGGTTTTGGTTTTCCAGAGTAGGTTTTAGGAAAGAAGTTGGAGTCAGTGGAAGGAGTTAGATGGATGGTGGGGGTTTTAGAATTTGGAGTGGGTGGTTTGGAAGAGGACGTAGGTGGCTTAGAAACAGATTATTTAATTCTAGTTAAGGAGGAGGAGGAGGAATGAAGGTAGAATCTTTGGAAATTGCAGTAGGTGGTTCATGAGTTAAGGCAGATCCATAGATAGAAATATAAATAAAGTCAATGTAGGATCGATATGAGGGATCTAATAATTCTGGAATGGTTTGAGTATTGGCATTTACCCTAACCATGTATTCTTCATAATGCATAGTAATGCAAGAGAGAGGAGCCTTTTTGTGAATTTTTGGAGGTGGGATTTTAGATTTCATTTTGGGTTTAGAGTATACTTTTGGAGGTTTGGAAATAGAAGTTGGTTTTCTTGAGGCTTTAGTTTTTGGAGAAGGAGAGAAGGAGGAGCTGGTTCAGGTGGGGGAATGGTTTGGAGATGGAAACTAGGATTTTGTTTTGAAGGGATGGATCCATTAGTTATGGATATGGAAGTGGAAGGTTATTTCCTATGGCTTGGAGGTTGGCTTGGGAGAAGGATAAAAATTCTTCCTCATATAGAAAGATCTGATTATGAGGATCTAAGGGAGATGGGAAGGTTGTTCTAGGTGGCCAAGCTTAAAGAAGTAGTTGGAGAAGTTTTTGTGTATACTCATCTAGGAATGACTCAATGTGTGGTGTTTTAATGTCATGTCCTTGGGGAGTGAGAGGAGGATTGAGAAGAAGTTAGACTCTAGAAAGGGTAACATGGTCAGTAAGTTGTGGAAAAGGTAGTTCTTTGGGAGAATGAAACATTTGAAACCAAAGGTGTAGAAATGAGAGATATTTAGCTTTTTGCCAGAATATAGTTCAAATAGAGTTTTGTTGAATATAAATCTAACAAATATTTTGTTAATGATATAGCATGTAGTATTCATTGCTTCAGCCCGAAAATATTGAGGTAAGTTATATTCACTCAATATTGTCCTTGTCATATCTTGCAAGGATTTGTTTTTTATTTCAGCTACTTCATTTTGCTACAGTGTTCTTAGTGTAGAGATTGTTTGCAAAATTCCAATGCTTTCATAAAAGCAGTGAATTTTTTATTTTCAAATTCTCCACCATGATCACTTCTTATGACTATTATATGAGAATCTTGTTCATTATATACACATTTGGCAAATGTCTCAAAGAGTGAGTAAGTCTCATCTTTGGAAGCAATAAGTATTATCCAAGTGAATTTAGAATAATCATCTATAATGACATATGCATAATGTTTTCCTTAAAGACTTCTAGTTCTTGTTGTTGGCATTTCCTAGTCATCTATACCACAACAAGGATTCTTTATTATTCACAACAAAATATTTGACTTGGATATCACATAAATCTACAAAATACACATTTTCACATCTTCTTCCGAGTACTACAACTGAATTTAAACTATCTATTATAGAACATATATGTGATTCAGACACAACCTTATAACTATTATCACAAAATTGACTCTCACTTAGAAGATTGTGTTTTATTCCTTCTACAAAAAAATTATTTGAAATAGTAATAGAGGGAGGTTGACTGATCTTACCAATCCTAACCACTCTACCTTTTCCATTATGCCCAAAGGTAACCATTCTTCTTTTAGCTTTTTGCTCTATGAACAGCTCCCTCTCCCCTGTCATGTGTCTTGAACAATCACTATTAATATACCACTTGCTACTCTCTGTGGCCCTCAAGCACACCTATAATGACAAGGTTAAGCTATAATTTTTGGTACCATTTTAGTAATGGGTCCAGGTGTGTTAGTAGCAAAATATTTTGGTACTCATTTCATTTTAAATGCTACTAATCTATTATTTGGAGATATGGTTGCATTTATTACTTTAGCGACAGTTTTTGGTACCCAAATCAAGTTCTGTTTGCTGTTTGGGTTCTAGCTTTCTTCCATGATTGCTAATTTCTTTCTTTGATTTTCTCCACCTTTCTTCTTTGCCTCTAGTTTAAATAAAGTAGAAGTCAATATTTTTCTAAGTGTATGATTTTCTGCTTTGATATGCTCAAGTTCTATGTTGATACTTTGGTTAGTCTTGAGCTAAGTATTTTCTTATCTTAATTTAGAGCATTCATAGATTATTCTTTCCAGCTCTCTTTTCATCTCCTTATGTTTGGCTTTTAAAGTTTTAAAATCTGAATACAGTTCATCTAATAATTCTTCAAGATCGGGAGTTTCAAGTTTTAAAAATACCTCATCTTTATGGATGGCCATGAAACTTATTCTTGTGTTATGCTCTTCTTGATTTCTTTCTTTAGAGTTGAGAAAACTAAATTGTGCTTCATTTTCTTCTTCTGTTTCAGTCAAGCTTTATTGCATCATGTTCTCCAGTAGTTCCTATGCAACCATAGTTTTCTTCTTCTTTTCAAATTTCCTGTTATTAGAGGTATTCTTTTTGTCAAAGTAAGAATTATACCTTTTCTTCTAGTCTCCTTGCCTTTTATCTAGTTCTGAGTAGTCAAACCTCATGTGCCCAGGCATGCTACAATTGTAGCAAATTGTTACTTCCTTTTTCTTATCTTTGCTCTTATTATTGCTTTTGGAATTGCTTCGATCATCCTAATCATATTTTTGAATCTTTTGGTTATTGTCATATCCTCATCATCTTCACTGGTTGAATCTTCATCTAAAGATTCTTCATTCTTTGAATCTAGTTGTAAAGTAATTAATTTCTTACTTTTGAGTTCATCTGGTACTTTTTGCTTCATTAAGACTTCATGGTTTATAACTGATCCCATGAGTTCTTCCATTGTTATTTTAACCAGATCTTTTGCTTCTTGGATAGTAGTTACTTTAGGCATCCAATGTCTAGGTTGAGATCCTTAGATCGTCTTTACTAACTTGGGTTCTTCATATTTCTTTCCCAAATTGTTTAGTCCATTAGTGATTTTTTGAAACCTTCCAAACATTTCAAAAATAGTTTCTAACTCTTTCATGGAGAAGGCTTCTTATTCCTATACTAGAAGATTTATTTTAGTTTCTTTTACTTGATTTGTACATTTGTGCACTACTTGAAGTTTCTCCCATATTTCCTTGCTGAATCACAAGTGAAAATCTTTTCAAACTCAGAAGAAGATAGTGTATAGTGGAGATAATTCTTTACCTTGGCATTACGTTCTATTGCTTGAATATCTTCTAGGATATATTTATCTTCAGTATTGGTGACATTCTTTTCATTCTTTACTGTAAATGACAATTGGTAATCTGTGACAATTAGGAAATTTTGTTTTCTCATTTTTCAATACCCATAATTAGTTCCCTCAAAAAGTGAAGGTCTGGAAGTAGATTGTCCCTTAACAAATGTATTGTGGAACATACTAGCCATTTGGATCTCTTCACAAGTTATTATACTGGTAATTTAAAATTAACTAGTGAAGTCTGCTCTAATATCACTTGTTAGTCCCTTGCTAAATGGTAGCTCAAGAGGGTGGATGAATTGAGATTTCAAAAGTTTTGGCTAATAAATTGAGAAATGTGCTTAAAATAAAGGGAAATAACTTTCACACCACATGTACACAAGTTTTTATAGTGGTTCAGCCCTTTCTGGGTTCTTACTCCACTTCTCTGGGTCATTCTCCTCTATTGATCTCAAGTTCCACTAATACTTTGATCAAACTAATTAAAAACATGTTGGTTTTCTAAGCTCACCAACTAACTCGCTGGTTTTCAGAGTTTACTAACCAACTCATACACTTTCAACAAGTCGTACTTTCTTTTCTCAATACATAAACAGCAAGCACCTTGCTTGCTTTAATAGATACTAAAAAAATATACAATTTAGTGCCTCTTACTTAGGCAGATTTGTACAAAAATTAAAGGCTTAAATAAATGAACAAGGTAAGAAATAAGGACGTATGTATAAAACTCTTTGAAAGTGAAGCAGATCTGGCTTTGAATGTTTTGATAATGTTGAAGCAGTTGGAGTTGAACAATGGAAAAATATAATGAATGCTCTTGTAGACTCTTGAGTTAGAAATTTCTCTTGTTCTATATTTTTTTATGTTTTGTGTGTTGCTTTAATCATCCTTTTATAAGTTGTGGAAGGGATTATAGTCGTTGCAACTTTTTGTAATTTTTCAAGCATTTGGTAGATTCGGTATGACTTTTTACATATTGTCTGGTTTCAGAACTTTTGAAATAAGTCTTTAAAAATTCTGATGTTATCTTATTGTTAGTTACCATTAGATCCACCTTCTATCAAAGTTTCTGAAGCACCTCTTCAGAACTTCTGAGCCAAGATAAATTTTGAATTGTTCTTAGTTGAACACTCTCAAATCTTCTGAAGGCTAATCTTGGTTTCTAACATTGTCAATAATCATATTTTAACTTCTAAAAAACTTTTAAAGTATCTCTGAAGCTTGAATTCTATTTTTGATATATTTATTGAGTCTTGGCTTTTTGAAGATGTCTCTAAAGAGCTTCTAAGTTGCTTCTAAAGAAATTTTGAGTGCAAGATCAACATTTAAATTTCTTCTGACAAGGTTCTAAAGTATAGATGTTTCTTCTGAACTTATTCTGTACCACAATTATTTGACTTCTAAGTCATCTTTGAGCCTTGGAAGTATTTTTAATGTTCTTTCTGATAAGCTTCTGAGTGTAGAAGTGTTCTCTAAAGTAGAGCATTTTACTTTTGAAGTATTTTTGGAGACTTAGGAATACTTCTGAACTATCTCTGAAGTGTGAGACTACTTTGGAGTTAATTATAGGATTGCGCTTTATCTATAAAAAGGTTTTGACTAGTTCCTAAAGATGTTTTAAAATAGTTCTGAATACTTCTGAACTTCTGAGCTTCACGCCTTATTTCTGAAGGGGCTTTGATTTGTCTCTTAAGTATTTCTGAATACTTCTAAATTGCTTATGAGTGATTTTTACTTGAGCATTCTCTAAATTTCTTCCTATGAAGTCTTAATATGATACCCTTTAAACTTAACAGTTACTCTCCTTAATTCATTTTTACAAGATAACATTGTTTATTGCTGACAGTTACTCTCTTTAATCTATTTTTACATATAAACGCTACATCACTTGGAAAGTAACCCATTAGTACCTTAATTCTTCACTTATTTGTTTATTCATTATCAAAACTTAGTTATTTAATTACACTCATCATCAAAATCAAACTTAGTAGAGGGCTTAGACTCAACACCACTCAACAGTAGTTAAGGCACTTGAAGAGAAGGAAATAGGAAGCTCCAATAGCTTCACTATCATCTCCTTCTCCCCTATCATCCACCACTGCCCTCCAAAACTTTGTATCCCTACCACTATCAACACCACTCAACAGTAGTTAAGGCACTTGAAGAGAAGGAAATGGGAAGCTCCAATAGCTTCACTATCATCTCCTTCTCCCCTATCATCCACCACTGCCCTCCAAAACGTTTTATCCCTACCTGTGATACAAACAAGTTCTCCATCCTTCTCCCTCACACATTTCCCCCAAATATGTGTCCCTAGGCTAGATTGTTTAGGATGACTTATTTTGTATTTTGCTTGATCTTCAACGTATTCTTGTTTCTATTGGAAAGAAATGAAATGATATTTATTTCTGCTACATATCTTATTTTTGCTCAACCTACTTTATTATTGGTAATTGTGATTTACTTCTATTCTTTTTATTAGGACAAAAAAAGGGAGAGAAACTAGGAAATTATCTCCGGGAAAATAAAAGTTTTTAGGAAGAACAATCACAAATGATGGAATAATATAATTTTTGAAAAAATAATATTAAAGGGAACGAATCAATTAGTCAGGTGAAAACATCAGAAATTTGCAAAACATATTGCATACATTCAAGGGGACCTTATTTAATTGTAATAAGATAATTTAATCAAGTTTTATCACCATAAAAAAGGGGTAGATTGTTAGTGTGAATGCATAGTTTTGATGACAAACAAAACTCTATTAAATTGTACTAATGAATATTGTCAAGTGATTAAGTATGCAGAAACAGGTTGCAGACGCATAAAAATGTGCAAATGAAGTTTATCATTTTAGAAGAAATAGAAGAGGAAAATAGGAGCTTTGAATCTTATTGATAGTCAAATGCATCGGACAAATGAAAAGCTCAAGACAAAGATGAAGAAATAGATTGTTCATTCATGCCATAAAGACCTATCCAAAGTCTACCATATTGACTACTTGAACAAAGCTAAAGATGAAGTTGCTATCAAAATTTGTTCATCCACAGTCTGAAGATCATCCAAATCAATCACAGACAAACAAGAATGAGGAGGAACTACATCCGAAGACTTAAGCTAGAAACCTCAAACAAATGTAGAAGATAAAGATGAGCTTTGAACAAAGCAAAATATAGAAACTTTGCCTGATCGAGAATGACTAAGAAAAATTTGTCTAAAACTTACTTCGGGTAAATGTGATGAAGAATGGATACAGTAACAATTCAGTAAGTTTGTCCAAAACTTACATCGGGTAAATGGGATGAAGCATGGGACAAAGTGAATCGGCCAAATTCATCTGAACTTAATGCCTTCTTTCTAAAACTATGAAACTGTCAGTGCTGCAAGCATTTCCTCGCCCAATGCTTGCACAAAAGATATAACTTTTGGAGAAGAAAAAAAACTAATTGCTTATTCTTTCTTAAGCTAGAACCTTCATTCATCTTTAAAATAAGCTAAAAGCCTTCACCCTTAATCCTTTTGCATCATCTCTGAAAGGCCTCCAACTACTTTCTAGGAAGATCATTTACTGTAATATTTAAAGCTTCAAACTCTTCCCCTGAGCTTATAGCGAGATATTTGTAAAGTGTACTTAAACTCTCACATCCTTATATCTTTGTAATTGTCTTGAGCTAGTAAGTGTTGACTAGGCTTAAGAAGAGCTGTGACTATCTGAGTGCAGACAAGAGCTACCTGGTTTATGCACCCTAGAGCTGGAATCTAGAAAGAGTACTGAGAGCACTGGTTTATGCCCACCAGAGCTAAAATCTAGAAGAGTACTGGGAGCATTGTGTATGACCTCTAAACTAGAATCTAGAAGAGTGTTGGGAGCACTATGTACGCCCCCTAGAGCTAGAATCTAGAAGAGTGTTGGGTGCACTATTGTATTTCTAATATAGTGAGATAGTATAACCCAAGGTACTACAAGGACAGTATGCTTTGAAGAGTAGAGTAGGGACGATTGCCTAAACCATTATAAAAATCCTTGTGTCTTATTTATTTGTGTGATTATTGTTTGATTGCATTGTTTTCCAGAGGAACGTTATATTTCAAAGGGTGTCTAGTAATAGTTTTTATTTCCCAATTCACTCCTCTCTCTTGGGTATTTACCCACCTTTAGATAGTGTTTAAAAAACTGGGTGGATCAGGCCTTGAACCAGCAAGGTAGTGGTCCAGTCTGCATATGGATTTTGGATTTCCCTGAAAACCATTCAAACCACGTGAATTGGATGATTGGACTGTGAAAATCGTTCCAACTGCGATCTGGTTCAGTCTAATATTTGAAAAAAAACAAATATTTTTTGATGTGTCATATAATTGTATTTATGTTAATATATTTTGATTTCATTTTAGGTACATTATCAATTCAATTAAGTATAGAAGAATAAAGAAATATTTCCATATGACTCATTTCAGCTTAGTTGATTTTCTTTAAATTATTAAATATTTTGTTAGATTTGTCTTTAAAATTTATATGATTACATTGATAGTTCATCGTTATAGTCTATAGAGTTAGTTTTTTATTTTAATATGCATATTAAGTTTTTTCTATGATGTGTAACTATTATTATATGTTTTAACAATAATCTATAACTATTCATATTATATGTAATTATATATTTTTAATTATATTTTTAAAAAATTTAAAAATTTAAAAATATTTATTATGTCATAATTATGTCATGTTGATGTCTTGATTTGGTTATGACAACATTGCCTTTAGGGACCAACAGCTACAATCCTAAAATAACTCACCATGCCTCAGACTCATTTTTCTACATTAGTCCAAGTATACCTAATCCGTTAAAAGCTACACTTAACTATGTGCATTTTCTTGCCATGTAATTATAATCAAGTCGACTCTTACATAGCAACATAACGAGTTGAGCAGCGAATACATGCAAAAAGGATGTATGGTAAAATATTCTTCCTTTCCCACATATATTTTTCAACTATAGATTAATTACTTTCCTAGACATGTCTCATATAGTTGAATCATACAAGACAATAGATGACATGCTAAGGCAACAAGTATTGAAATATAATCTCAAGCTAAGGTAGCAAACATTATATATATGTATATATGAATATATACATATATGTATATATATATATGTATATGCATAGGGAAATAATCTAGTGCAGTCAGCCACACTAAATATTTCAGTGTAGCTAGCGTAGGAGCCGTCGGATCCCGTGGGTGACATCTGGGCCATTCATGGGGCACTACGAGTGAGGGAGGTAGGAAGAGTGAGGCTTGTGACTCCCACTCCAAGAATGAAGAAAACTCACGTATGGTAGGGCAGAATGATAGTGACTGCTTCAAGTCTCCCTCAATCACACCTGCTTCCCATCTTCCCTAATTGCGCAGGTGACAAAAAACCAAATCCCTCTTCATAGTGCACATAGTGGAAGTAACACAAATATTTTTTTAAAAAAATATTGAAGATCAGTACTAAATTAATTATTTTTATATTAAAAGTTATTATTTTTAGTGTAAATTTTATTTTATTTTTTGAGGCATAAAAATTCTATGTTGCTGTGCACTGGATGATTCAGATGATTAATGAGGCAATAATCTTTGTCCCTTCTTCCACACGTGCTACATTTCATCTCTCTAAAAAGGAACAAATGCATGTTGGAGCAAGCTATGAAATTTAATCAGCAAGCATACACACTCCAGACAAATGCACTGCTATCCAATGTGGCCCACTTGATGTATACATCACCATGATTGTCATCCAATTATTTATCATGTTACAATGTCCTGAAAATAAATATTACATTAAGTGCCTGCATAAGCACCATTAAAAAATGGATATATCATTATATCATAATATAGTAATGAATGAAGCTTGACATATAAACCATTTTTCTTTGTGGCGGATGAGGTATCCATACTAATTAAAATGTATATTCTACCCATTTTGATTGGCATATCCTCTAAGAATGGAATGGATGGTAATGCATTTTGAAAATATATACCTGTAATTAGATTAAAATCATGGGGGACTATTGCTTTGTTGTGCTTATTACAGCCATGGATGTGTGTGACGAGGGAATGAGCGTCCATGTCCAAAATCCATCTTTAATGCGGACTATTGCTTCCACTATGTCAAAAAACCCAGCCTCCATGTTTGAAATCCATCTTTAAGGTAGACTATTGCTTCCACCATGTTCAAAAACCTAATCTCCATGTCCAAAATCAATCTCTAAGGTAGACTATTGCTTCCACTATGTCCAAAAACCCAGCCTCCATGCCCAAAATCCATCTCTAAGGCATATACGCATTAAAATTCAATGCTCGAATATTTGACTGCTAATTGTTTTAATCTATTTTTGAAATTCTACCACCTATCCGAAAACCAAGATTCTGTCTAAATTACCACTCTAAGGGAAAAAATGCATTAAAAACCTAATGTAAATAGGGAAATTTTTTTAGTTCTTCATTACAGACAAATCAACTTCCCCTCTCCTTCCTATTTACCAAGTCCAAAATATCATCTACAGAGAGCATGATCCAACTTCCTGCGACATTTAAACATTCTCTTGTCATACCTTTTTTTGCCTCTGGTTTTCCTATTTCCATTATATTTCTGTTATGAAGGTTTCCCAAATCCACCCCTTCTTCATCCCAATCCAAATTATAGCATAAATAGGGAAACTTCTTCATTTGTTCATTGCAGACAACTTTCCCTCTCCTTCCCATTTCCCAAATCCATCCCTTCTTCATCTGGTGGTGCTGTCGTGGGCATCCAAATTTAGAACCTAGCTCCAATCTAATTTTCTGTAGTAGTGTGAGTAAGGGTCGATCCCACGAGGAGTAATTAGTATGTTTTTGTGCAATG
>JAYJMB010042744.1:0-30355 GCA_036873735.1 Pouteria campechiana
CTATAGTAATTTTACTTTTGTTGAAGGAAAGTAACCTTACTCATTCAATTTGAGATTGTCTTAAACTATTAATTTTAAAAATATTTTACTTATCATATAAAAGAAAAACACTACATTATTTTAGAATTTTTTAAATTTGCTATCGATAATTACGTAGTTATAGTGCAGTTTCATTTATAGCGATATGTATCATCCATAAGTTTTAGGTTGATTCCATGATAATATTATCATCAAATTCTTTATATAAAAATTCTTTAAATTTAATCCATTCATTATGTTTAGCATCTCTCATTTAGTTAAAATTTTTAAAAATATATATCAATTGGAAACTTAATTTGGTGATAAAAAATAATTTGTTTAAGAACAAATATGCCCGTGTTAAAATTCTTTCTTTGTTTGTGGCTTTTGAAGTTTTAAATTGAGATATTTTTTCGGTGGCAGCGCCATATTCACGTGGGATTTTAAAAAAATATTATTAAAGTACTAATTATTTATTGACTTTTCATAGAATTACCCCCTCAAATAAAAGATTCATGAAGCAAATATAAAAAATTTATAAATAAAATATATTAACAAATTATGAGATTTGGTTGTAGAATTTTAATTGTCCACAAAAAATTTAAATATAGGAAGGCATGCTTGTACGTACATGTTGTGGGCTCAGTGCTAGTTACGAGCACGTGTTAGCCTTACATGTTATTGTTTTTAGAAAGGAATTTAAGGGCTTTAAGAGCCCCTTTGGCATTTGTGGAACATATTACCACTTTTCAATGCCTAAAAATGCTATGGTTTTATTTATCGGGTATTTGATAAAAAACTAGGAAGCATTTTTTAGCATTATAAAAACTATATTCATGCATTTCCAAAAAAGTAATATTTTAGCACTTCTCCCAACTTGCTCTTGCATGACTCGATAATTTAATTTTTATTTTAGAAAGCATCAATATTGCCTTTTGCAAATCATAAAAATGCCTACCCAAATGAGACCAAAGTACTTCTATACCTTGAAAAGTGCTTTATGGTTTTCCAAATATGCTATATAGGCTTAAAGTCTCCTCTAATAAAGAAGCATTCCTAGTTTCTTGGGGACTCCATGTTTTTAAGCTGTATATGTATTGAAACATAGAAAAAATAAAAGGAAAAACTTTGAATGAAATATGTAAAAGAAAAATCTATAATGTAGGATGGAGAGTGAAGTAAAAGCATAATAAACAAAAGATAAGAAAAAATGGGATATTTTTATATTTATGTTATATTCTTTCTTAGCTTTCATTATTCAATTTAAGTTTCATTTGGCCATGGTTGCAGGGGTATTAAAGTATTTTTGGAGGCATAAATATACTTTTGTAGGGGTTAGTTTGGTCGCGCGTTCCTTTACCGTGCTTTTTCTCACCATTAAAGCTTATTTTACACGTTTAAGGGAAAGTTACAAATTAATATTTCTTCTGAACGTGCATGCAATAATACTTTTGCAATGGTGCTTAAATCTCACAAGACATCTAAGCCAAACAAAGCCTTAGTTAGCTTTATGTCTAAGTTTTTATTTTTATTTATCTTATTATTTAATACAAAAAAAATAAGAGTACTTTGCAATGATAGAAATTGTTGTCTTTACAACCCGTAAACAGTAACTATCAAGCACGAATAGAAGATCTATGTTTTATTTTAAAGTAGCTATGAGACAAATATATTTGTTATAATTGTTTATTTTGGCTACTCAAATGCCATTGTTTGATTGTTAAGTTAATTTTGTAATAATATGTCACGAAGAGTATTTTTTTTAGCTTAATATTATATTATTATATATAATTAAAAACGCCATTAAATTTTTAATATTGTAAAACCATGTTTCAAGGTATTAATTTTGTAATCCATCACCAGAGGTCCCGGCTCCTTAAATCTCAGCTAAACAAGCGAATGCCAAACATGATAAATACCGCTTAAACATAGGATTCGATGATAATTTATTGCAATTAAAAGGCTAATTGCTGAAAGAGAAGAGTGCTTGTGCTTGGCACGTAACTAAGCTGGTCCTGTTGTTGCCTTACGAAATGGGGTTTCCCACATTCCACCTTCAGGAAAAAAGGGATTTTATTAATTCCGCTCCAACTGTCCATTCATGCCCTGGGGCAGTTCGGGTTATAAACGCAAGGCCATTTTTGAATAGAGATAGAATTGATATAAAATTTTAAAAAAATTTAATATGTAAAAGAAGTGTAAAAAAGAAAGTAGAATAAGGGCAATTTATATGCTTCTCTAGAGAATAAATGGATAAATATACATGGCAAACGCACAAAAAAATAGAAAGAAATTTGCAAAAGGGACATTAAAATAAAAGCAAAAAAAGGAAAAATTTACCTTTTTTTTTTCTTAAAATTTTTTTTTAGCTTTTAAACGCAGAAAATATGGAAATGAGCTCACAAATCATGTTTGCAGAGCTACCCATAAAAAATAAAAATAAAAATGGAAACAGAGTGTTTGGTTGGCTAGCCCTGTAAATGTACAGCATGGCTTTTATTAGTCCATTCTATGCATGTTGCAAATAATGTTGTACTTGGACAGCTGTAAATGTAAAGAAAATATGAAAATAATAGTGTAAATAATATCAAAACCATTACTTCCACGTTCCATGCATGTTGGAGGTAATGCTGTGCTTGGACAATTGTAAATGTAAATAAAAATTTGAAACCGAAGATATAAACTATATCAATAGGACAAATGTTATATTAACTATAAAGTGAATATTGACAATATACATGAAGGTTAATATAAAAAACGTAAATAATAATACAGAATACTACAAATTTATGGATGGACGAATTAGGTAAATGTCATATTAATTAACTGCTCACGTCTTTAAATGCACATAACGCACCTAGATGAAGGCATTGAGCATGATTGGGAATTTCCCGCCCTGTAACGTATAAAAGCAGCAAGCGAACCCGGGCCATGTTACTGGGAACCGACGCGGAAGAAAGTGACACTGGGGAAAGAGGTGCAAAGGCAGTGGAAAAACAGAAACCTGGGAAAAAACGCATTAAATCGAAAGGAATAAAGTGAAGTAAATAATTAAAAATAAAATAAATAAAGATAAAATAAATATATTTATTATATAAAAATAAAAAATTATGATTAAAAATCTAGATAAATAGGAAAGAAAAAAAATGAGGATTTTAGTTAGGTTTTATTTTTTTATCTTTTTGGCCACACGCACCCTCGGAAGTTTGGAAGTTTGTTTTGAGGTAAAAAGGAGTAAAAGCTCCCTTATAATAAAAAAGAGTTTAAAGCCACTTTTTTATAATAATGCGACACTTAATTAAACAAATTTCTTATATTATCATTTATCTTTGTTTAAAAAATTATTTTTGTATACTATTATTTATCTTAAAAATTATCTATTTTATCTTTATTTATGTTATGCCTCACATCACTTTTTATTTGTTATTGTTGGCATCATTATTTATTATTTTATAACTCTTTTATTTCCTCTCTCCTGTACCTCTCTTTATCTAGATCCAAAGATGCTTGGGAAAAAGAAGAATAAAAGCGATATAGAAAATGTGGAAAAATGATATAAGAAAGAGAAATAATGATTGAAATAAAGTAAATGGGATATTTATGTTAAAAAATAAAAATAACTGAAAAAAAGCTAATTTCACCTAATTTTCTCGTTTAAAAACACACTTCAAGAGAATACGTACACAGTCAAGACCACACACACACAATCAGACCGACGGTTATCTTCGTGGCATGTGCGAGACCGCCGCAGTGTCCTAACGGAAGAGGGGCGACTGGCAAGCCGGTTCCCCTTCGAAAAGCGGGATCAACTACCGGGGGCAATCAGTAAATAACAAAAGTATCAAGGGCAGTTTGGCAACAAAATCTAAAAAGAGTAAAAAGTAAAAAGCCCCTTGCTAGGCTTTCTTTACTCGGTCCCGCCGTGTCGGACATCCAGCGTCCGTATCAACCACCATCAGTCCCATCTGGTCCGTCCGTCTCGTGCATCCTTTCCATAGCAGGCGTCCATTCCTTCCTCGTTTACCCCGAAAACCACTCGGTCTATTTAATGCGGTTAGGGTTTCCACGTTCCAATTCGAATGCCGGCCCTCCATTCCAAATCCAACGGCCCAGATCGATCGAAGTAGTCGCACAATAAACCAACATTATTTCTTTTTCCGTAAATTTCCCGGTTTTTTCACATCTAAACCCTAGAAACTCTCGTGAAATCGAACAAACCCTAGCTCTGCCCTCCACCTGCCACGGGAAATCTCCGAAACATTGACGAATTCCTCGATTCCGCTTCTGGGACGCCAGATTCCGACGTTGTCTTCTCCGATCCATGGAAAATATCCATTTTTTGGGGCAATTTTGATTCAGGTATGTCGTTTTTTCTCCGTTTCTGCTGATCTGTTGGGGCTTTTTTTTGGAATTTGGCGAGGATGGGTTTTGAAAGTATTTCGAACGTTTCGGTGGCTAATTCGCGGGGTATTTTTGGTCGGATTCTAGGAATTTTGACTCCAGATCTTAAATTAGGGCTTCGAATTGTGGAATATGTATGATGGATGATGAAAATTGGGGGTTTAGGTCTTGTAGATGGAAGTTTCTGGAATCTCTGAGAAATCGAGGTCTTTGGATCTCCAGAGTATCTATAGCGAGAAATCTGGGGTCTCCGGCGAGAAATCTAGGGCAGAGAATGGTCAGGAGGAAACTAGGGCTCTGAAGCGCAAGGAACTGTCGTCTTCCCCAGTGAAGAAACGCAGAAAGGGTAGAAAAGAGCTTCCTCTTAGTATTTTTGAAGCCGAAGCTTCAGACAGTAAGAAAGGTTCGGATGCATTGGTTCAGAGTGGGTCGAATTCAGTACCATCGAAGTTGAGTGGGCTAATGCCGTATGGGAAGAATCCAGCAAAAAGGAAAAGTGGACCGGTCTTGGTGGATGGAAATTGGAAGAATTCAAGTAGTTTGGACAATGTTTCACATGAATCAGGTGATAATGGTATGGTAGTTTCAAAGCGTCGTCGGGGTTTCTTTGGTCAGAAGAAATTGCGAAATGATCATGTTGGTAAGAGGGTGGTGAATTCTCGAGTTAGAAGAGCTACCGATCTGGGTAATGGTTCAAGCAGCAAAACCAGTGGTGAGGTTCAGAGAAGTAATTTAAATGGGGATTTGAGTCCCCCTGTTCCATCTTCAGGAGGTAAAAAGAAGAAAGTTGTTGATGAATTTAAGGAGAATAGCTCCATCCAGGCTAATTCAGATTTGCCTGTTACCAGTGAAGATGCTAGTGGGAATTTGGCTCCAAGAAAAATCCAAAGGAACAGTAGAAAGAGGCAGAAACCAGTGACAGAGACACCAGCTCATGAGGTTGAGTTGCCTGCAGTTCCAAATGTTGTTAAGGTGTTTGAAGATGTACAAGAAGATGATGAGGAGAACCTTGAACAGAATGCTGCCAGAATGCTCTCATCTCGGTTTGATCCTAGCTGTACTGGTTTTTTAAGAAACAGTGCAGGCTCTAAATCCCACTCTGCTGATGGTTCATTGCATCCATCATATTTTCAAAGGAAATTCAGGAGTTCAGGTAGAAGCACTTCAGCTGAGTCTGAGGCTGTTTCTGTTGATTCTGCAGGAAGGGTGTTGAGACCGAGAAAACAACACAGACATAGAGGTCTTTTCAGGAGGCGTAGGCGCCATTTCTATGAGATAAACTCCACAGAACTTGATGCATACTGGGTTGTAAACCAGAGGATCAAAGTCTTTTGGCCCCTGGACATGAGCTGGTATTTTGGTGTTGTGAAGGAATATGATCCCAAATCTAACTTGCATCATGTTAAGTATGATGACCGTGATGAGGAATGGATTAACCTCCAAAATGAAAGATTTAAACTCTTGCTGCTGCCTGGTGAAGTCCCTGGTAAGATCAGTCCAGAGAAATCGGGGATTAGAAGGAAACATGTTGAGGACGATGATGCAACTGGCTTCAATGATGATAATTGTGTTGGTAACTTTATGGAATCAGAACCCATTATATCCTGGTTGGCACGGTCAACTCGTCGTGTGAAATCTTCCCCACTTGGGATTGCTAAGAAGCAGAAAAGACCTCATACAGGTAAAAATAATTTGCATTCTACGTCATCTGATAACACTGCTGAAATATCGAACAGGAGCTTAGCTGGGGGACTTGCAAGAACAGATACAGATGAATTGTCTATTGGTTCTGTGATGCTAGAGAAATCTGTGCCTGGGGAAATTGCCGATCAGTCTATTGCAGACAGTTGTGCTGATCCCAGAGACAGGAAGCTGCCTCTTGTTTATATCAGAAGACGTTTTCGCAAGGTACAGCCAGTATTAAATCAGAAATTGGAGGAGAGATCTGTTATTGCCTCTGTTACCCTGCCTGTATCCCATGATGACAGGGTGGGGACTTTAGAAGAATTTGATATTGCTTTTCAAGATGCCAGAATGAAAAATTCAAAGCACTTGGGTCAGCTGAGTTTGTTGCAACTTCTGGAACAATTTTGTATGTCAAAATTGTTTGATTCTTCAATGGAAGTAGAAGTAAAGATGAGGCTTGGCCTACCACCTCTGCAGGTTTATGATATTGCATTTGAACCTGAAAGTGTTTGGCAACATAATACTCTTTTGTTGCTTCAGTATGGAAGAGTGATGACTGCTTGGCCAACAGTTCATTTGGAAATGCTTTTCATTGACAGCATTGTTGGGTTGAGATATCTGTTGTTTGAAGGATGTTTAAGACAGGCTGCAGCTTTTATGTGTTTCATTTTGGGCATCTTTCGACAACCTAGTGAAGGTGGCATGCATGATGACCTGCAGTTACCTGTTACTTCTATCAGATTTCAGCTTTCAGGCTTGCAGAATCTGGGGAGACGATTGGTGTTTGTATTCTACAACTTCATGGAGATTGGAAGTTCAAAATGGTTGTGCTTGGATAATAAACTAAAACAATGTTGTATAGTTGCTAAGGAGCTACCTCTTGCTGAATGTACATATGCTAATATAATGATGCTTCAGAGCGGAGTTGATCAAAATGCAAACACACCAGTTATTGAAGAACCAGCTCATCTTCAGGTATTATAGCTTTCTCCATTGTATTCTCAGTCAATCTGCAAAAAATTCTTTTATTTTGTGTGATTTGTGCTGGGAATCATGCGGGTAAAGGGTGTTTTTTGTTTTTATTATGAAGTAGTCTTAGAATAATTTCTCATATGCTATTCTGTTGAAGAAGAAAAATTCCTGTGTGCTTGGCCCTTTACCTGTGTGCATCATTCATCATTGGGTTAAGTGCTAGAAGGCTTCTGTTATGCTCGTAATTTTCTCAATCTTTAGGCATGGAAGTTCTTTTCCTGTGCTTAATATAGTTGGTTTGGGGGCCTTGTTTCTTAGTATCATCATCATCATCATCAAAAGCTGTTTCCCAGCTACGTGAGGTTAGCAACATGGATTCTGTTGTGCTATTCTTTTCAGTCTTGAGTTATGTTCTCATTAAGTCCAGCACTGTAATATTTTTCCAAATAATTTCTAAGTTTTTTTTTGGCCTTTCTCTAGTTCTCTTGTAACCTTCTACTATGATAAATTCATTCCTTCTAATTGGTGCTGTTTCTGGCTTCCATTTTTCATGGCCCAACCACGTAAGTCTACTTTCTTTCATTTTATTACCTATTGATTCTACCTTGTAGGTTTTCTTGAATTACTTTATTTCTAATTTTATCTTCTTTTTTTTTTTTGTTTTACCACTAATCCATCTTAATATTCTCTTTTCAGCTACATTCATTAAATGGATATGTTGTTCTTTACCTGTCCTACATTCTGCCCCATAAAGCATAGCAGGTCTCATAGCTAATCCATAAATATTTTCTTTTAATCTAATTGGTCTCAATTATCACATAAAAATTACAAAAGGATAACATCATTTCTTCCACTCTATTTGAATTCTATGAGTAACATCCTTATCAATTTCTTCATTTTCCTAAACTACTTATTCCAGATACCTAAAGTGGTCATTTTGTGGTACTACCTGATTTTCCATCTTAATGAGTTCTTCATTTATAATTCTGTTTTTATTAAAATTACATTCCACATATTTGGTCTTTGATTGACTAATTTTAAAACTCTTAGATTCTAAAGCATCTTATCATTTATTTAATTTCAAATTTACTTCTTCTTGTGTTTCATCTATTAAAACTATATCATTTGCAAATAACATACACCAAGGTCCTTTTCTTGTAAATGCCTGGTGAGACCCATTGATAACAAGAGTAAAGAGATAAGGGCTTAAAGCTGAGCCTTGATGCAAACCTATTGCAATTGGAAATTTACTTGTTTATCCTGTCATAATTCTCACATTTGTTTCTTAATATATGCTACTAAATTAATGTAATTTCATTTTATGTAGAGTTCAGGGAAGACGACTAGGCAGGGCAGTAAGCACTGGGGCTATTCATCATCTAAAATTAAAGAGAGGTCTCGAGGACTACCTCCATTTGTTCTGTCCTTTGCTGCTGCACCATCTTTCTTTCTTAGTCTTCATCTCAAGATGCTCATGAAAAATAACGTTGCTTCCATCAGCTTCCAAAATTGCCATATCCAGGATGACCCTGAAAAGTATCTCACAATGGGCAGTGCTGGCTGCGCTTCTATGAACCCAGTATTGAACGAGATTGATGCTTTGGACAACTCTTTTGTCCAGGATGCCGTTTTGGCCAAGTGTTTATCTTGCGCACATTCGAAGGTAGAGATTGCAGCTCTTCCTGGAAGCAGAGATGCTGATTGGAAAAACTCTTCTCAGAACATTGCTTTCAGTGCAGCTGGGGCTGGTTTAGATTCCCAAGATCTACATATGCACAAAAGTTCTGAGGTTCCCAAGCAAGCTGACAAGCTTCCATGCCATTCAGATTCATTTGAATATGCTGGTAGATCATGTTCTTCTGCTTCTGAGGATCTATCTGGACACGATGAGTCTGAAAGTAGGTGCCCTTCAAGCTTGACTGGTGCCAATGTTCAAACTCCAGCACAAGGCCACGCCGATGGGCAATCATATGACAAGGGGAAACTATCCACACAACTCTGCATGTCTGACTTGGCCTGGGGCATGAATGACTGCACTATCCGGGGCACCAACCCAACTGCACCTAGGACCATGTGGCATCGCAGCAGACGAAGCTCCTTTTCTTCTTCGTTCTCTAACCACTCAAGGTTGTGGCAGGATGGAAGTGCAGATTTTGCCCGTAATGGCTTTGTTAATGGTTCCAGAAAGCCCCGGTCACAGGTTTCATATTTGTCACCTTTCGGTGGGTACAATTTCGGTTCAAAGCCTAGAAGCTACTTCCAGAAGGGACGCCCCTACAATAGAATCAAGAATGAAAATGAGAAGAGGATCTCTGATGGTTGGAGAAGCCCACAGTTATACACAGATATGTTATCTTGCGATGTAAATGTCTTGGTTACTGCAGCTGATAGAGGGTGGAGAGAATGTGGAGCCCAAGTTGTACTGGAATCTTCTGATCATCATGATTGGAGGCTTTCAGTAAAAATTTCAGGGACCACAAGATATGTATACAAGGCACATCAATTTTTGCAGCCTGGAACAACTAACCGCTACACACATGTTATGATGTGGAAAGGAGGAAAGGATTGGATTTTGGAATTTCCTGACAGAAGCCAGTGGACTCTTTTCAAAGGGATGCATGAAGAATGCTACAATAGGAATATTCGTGCTGCTTCAGTTAAAAATATTCCTATTCCAGGAGTTCGCCTTATTGAGGATAGTGATGATAATGCTATTGAAGCGCCATTTGTGCGCAGTTTGCCAAAATATTTTAGGCTTGTTGGGACTGAAGTTGATATGGCTATGGATCCATCTCGTGTTGTATATGACATGGAGAGTGATGATGAGCAGTGGATTTTGGAATTCAGAAACTCTTGTGTTAGTGAGACCCAGCCACCAGAGATTTCGGATGAGATGTTTGAGAAGGTGATGGACAGGTTTGAAAAAGTTTCATATGCCCAACAGTGTGAGGATTTTTCCAATGATGAAATAGAATGTTTCATGGATGGAGTTGGACAGATGGAAATTGTTAAATCTATCTATCGCCATTGGCAGCAAAAGAGAAAGAAGAAAGGCATGCCTTTGATTCGGCAACTTCAGGTAATCCATACTTCAGGAGGAAAAATGCTTTTAGGTTTTATCCTTAGTGTTGTGGTTGGTGTTCTCCGTGTTTATTGGGATCTTAGACAATAA
Organism: Pouteria campechiana; assembly: GCA_036873735.1. Lineage (NCBI taxonomy): Eukaryota > Viridiplantae > Streptophyta > Magnoliopsida > Ericales > Sapotaceae > Pouteria > Pouteria campechiana. The sequence goes on from JAYJMB010042744.1 coordinate 10,250, forward strand.
GTGGGAAAAAAAGCATTTTTCCTGTTTGCTTCATTCTTTGGAGTCGGACATTGATGCATACCTAGTGGATTGCTTGCTTCATTGCCCCTCCATTTTTATGGACCAATTTTCATTTCTGTTCCATCACCAGGTTTTCTGATTGTTTGTTAACTGTAACTGATGGAGTAGATTGACAGCCTGATTGCATTGATGGGCTTGAGTTTCTCTTCATGTTGGCTAATTGTATTGAATATGCTGATAGATTGATTTGGTTTTTTGGTTTGCTGGATGCATGCTGTGTCAATATATGATGGAAAAGATTATAGATAAAATCTGCCTTGATTGAGTTTGCTAGCACTGTTTCGAACCTGCCATTTGGCAGATTTCTTCTATTGGCGTTGGAAGAACCATGCAAATCGATCTTAAATTTTAAGTTTGTGTTAATTTTGTCATGTTTACTTCTCCGTACCCCTGCCCCTGCTTAAATTCCAAGTTTGTGTTAATTTTGTCATGTTCGTGGTTCCGAATATCGGTATCGGGAGGTGTATCAGCCCCTTGAAATATCTATATGATATGGGCATATAGTACCGGTATCGGACTATATCGGCTTAATCGGACAATTTTTTTAGCCAAAAAAATTATGAACAAATATCCAAAAAAACTAGAAAATTGTGAAATGCAAGAATATATAGTTGTTATATATTTTACATCTATAAATGAAGGTGTATTGGTCTATGCTTCCTAAAGTAGTTGTTTATGCGTCAAGTCATTAAGTTCAAATAAAAAAATCAAAAAGTAAAGTACAAGTATTTAATAAAGCAAACGAAACATTCAACGTCATAAGCTTAGAACAATCGACTATCTAATATAAGTAAAATATTCTAAATGAAATATAAGTAACATATTTTAAATGAAGTCTTTTTATCTTATCACCACCAAATCATAGTTAAATATGCATTTTTAAAGATATGAGAAAGATAAAATGATGTAATTTTAAAAATTTTTAAATCTAAAAATTAGAAAATTATATAAATAAAAAGCTTATGAAATATTTTTTTTAAAATATTCCAATATAGAAAGGGTTAGTGTAAATCATCTAACATGTATTATAAAAAAGGTCAGATTTTTGTATTCTTTTCTAAAATCAGAACAAAGAATCAAAAAGTAAAAATAAAAAATTATGAAAAAAACCAAATTGAGCAGATTTTGGATGATTTGGATTTCTCATACCAAATCCTATATAAATATGTATTTTCAAGGAGATTGGTAAGGTAAAATGTACCTTTTTCTATTGGAAATTCTGACTTTACCATAGATTTAAGATTTCACTTAAAATAAATTGTTCATAAAATAAAGCCTCTAATGGTATTGAAGATGGCTTCTCTTGTTGTTACCCAACTCAAATCTTTAAAAAAATGTATTTCAGGGAATCAAGTCACTGATTTTTCGTCCTCTAAAATTCACATGAACTACCTCAAATCACCTAAAAACACATGAAAAACAAGTTTTGATCACTCTATTTTACTCAAGGGGAGCCAAAAATGAGATTCCAGCAGTTAGAGGAGACTTTCACGAGAAGATGGAATGTTTTTGGAGGAAAAACAGGATACCCATGTTTGTTTTAAGGGAGACTGATATGGGAGGCCTATCTGGCCTGGGCCAATACGGGCACCTTTTTCTAGCAATGTCCTTTTCAGGGGTGTATTGTATATAGGATGCAACCTACACGGATACAATATGGCCTTATCATATCCGTTTTTCAGAACCAAGGTTATGTTTGCATGTCTGCTCCCATGTCCCCATCCCTGTCCCTGTGCTTACCTTTTTCTGTTGTTCTAATTGCCTTCATTGAAGATGCAACAAGTTCCATTGATTGCATTTGTTAGACTGCTATTTCTTGATATGGTTGTTATGCATTTTTTGTGTTTGATAATCGATATATTTCTCTTTAAAATGCCCTTTCTTTTTATAATCTAGTGAAAGAATTATCTAATTGATTTTGGCTACAGCTACAGGATTTTTAGAATATAATCTGATTTTTCAGAAAAATGTTTTGTTTCTATTTGTTTGTTTGTTGAATGTGGCATAAAGTCCGCAAAGATTCATTTTTGCTGAGTAGTCAATTGCTTTTGCTCTAAATCTCGTTTATTAAACAAGTGCCAAAAATCATTACGGTGTTCCTAGCATGATGGGTGCTGTATCTTTGTTGATTTATTGTCTTTATCGATGCCGTTCTTTTTTCTTTCCAAAGCTCAAGCTACTAAGAATTTTTTGTTTAAAAGTGTTTGATTTCTCTAAATTCCCTTCAATATTACTATTGAACATAATTTGCCTGCTTGTTGCTGTTTTCGTTTTTCTTTTTATTCATGATATAATTATGAAAAGTTCCCCTGCTTTCTTATACACGCATGCACATAGAGGGAGGTGTTTGTATGTATTGGGCAAAGTTGAGATTTTTCAGGTCTTCAACTGTATGCGTAGCGTTGTATTTTGCAAAACAATGATTCCAGCCAGTTGACCCTTTACTGTGGAGCCATTTCATAGACTACCCTGCAATAGGAGGGATTGGGGTTTGTTGACATGTTGGGCCTCAAAACTAGGTGAAATTACCATGGTGGGGGTCCAACTCTTGAGAAGTGGGCCAATATTTGGTTAAGAGTACTTTTTTGTTTGCTAAAAAGGTTGGTTCCAAGGCATGGATCCTGTTTGACCAATCCTCGTTTTCAAGACCGGTACTCTTAGATCATTGTTAATTTATTTACCGTTATTTTTTGCAAAAAAATAAAAATAAAAATCAGAGGTAATGGTGGCTGAGATCAACAATTTTTCTGTCTAATATCCTCAAATGCTCCATTGACTGTTTCTTGTGGGCCTATATCAATATGGCCTCTGTATTTGATATTTTGCTTCACACTTCTCACCAGAGACATAAAACTCTGATGTGCCCTTTTCATGTCAATATGTGACTTCTGTTGTATCCTAATGCCATTTCCCATTCGTTTATCCAATATATTGAGAACCTGGTGATTCTAATTGCCATTTCCTATCATTTACCTAATATACTTACACCTCGTAATTCAAATTGCTGCCAGAGAAGGTAATTTTCCTGCACCTTATCAATCTTTTTGATCTCCAACTCTAGGATGTCTGAATTACTACCTTTTGCTCTCTTTACTTTTGGCTCCAACTTCATGTGAGCAGTATTTACTTTATTCGCAATCGTATCTTCCTTCTTTCTCAGCCTTCAGATCCCCTAATCTGAAACATTTTCTATTACAAATCATTCTTTATTCTTTTCTTTTCTTTTCTTTTTGAATACAATTTGATATGTTGCTTTGCTGCCTTCTGCTATGGTTTATTGTAAGTTTTGAAAGTCCTGTCATTTAATTCTTTCAAATGCTCCATGCACATGTAACGATTTTTTCTTCTTTCTCTAGACTTATTTGAGATTCTGGAAGTTCCCTAATTGTTAAAGTAGGCTCATTGCCGTTTTCTTTTGTTAGAATCATAGATTTTATGCCTAAAAATGGTTGGTGTATCAAGTTGGATGGGTGATCATGATAGAGAATTTCTGTTTCTTTTTTAATGGGGCCTGAGTCTTTATCTTATGCACTTGGGTCATTTGGCTTTCGTAGAAGAGCCCATTATTGTGCACAGAACCTCTTTAATAATGATTTACACTTGTGGCTGATGTGGCTTTCTCATTTGAATACTTGCAAACACTTAGAATACTTAAATCTAATTTACAAAACAGCGCATTCACAAACTTAGATCTTATTCACAATAATTCCTGGTTTCATTAAATTTTCAAATGACAACTGTTCTCTCTTAGCCTGGGGAATTTACTTGGGCTGCCACTGTTGACTTGTATGCCAATTTTTTTTTGGCTTTACACACATACACATACATGCATACACACACATATTCTTTTTGTTGCTTTTCTGCAAGTTTTTAATGATCCTTCCGCTACCATGACTTTTTGGTTAATAAATTTTGAAGTGGATTGTTCTATCAAAACAGTTTCCCTTTTGATTTGTGTCCAATCCAGTTGAAATAAAACACAATCTTTTGAGTTACAAAAGACTAGGTCTGTTTCTGTTTACTGGGATCAGGTCTGTCTGTTATCCTTATTTAATCTTGGTTTCATTTCATGCTTGCTATTGTTTCAGCCTCCATTGTGGGATGGGTATCAGCAGCAACTTAAAGACTGGGAATTGGTGGTTAACAGAACAGCAAACCATTCCAATGGTTGCAAGGAGAAGGTGCTTCCTGAGAAGCCTCCCATGTTTGCCTTCTGCCTGAGACCCCGGGGGTTAGAAGTTCCAAACAAGGGCACAAAGCAAAGATCGCATAGGAAATTTACTGCTATTGGACATTATGGTTCATTTTCTAGAGACCTTGATGTTCCCCAAACCTTTGGTAATTTCTAGTTGCGCTTTGGGTTTCTCCATTTACTTTGTTCTTTTTTCTTAGAATGGCTGTTTATTTGCTTTTTCTTTGATGTATTTTTCTCATTGCTTTATTTCTTGACAGTTAATAAACTTGGTCTTCTTCATGGTTCCAGGGAGAAAGTTAAATGGGCTTTCTGCTACTGTAGATGAGAAGGCTCTAGCAACCGTCCAGAACCATGAATCTTTGGAGCTTTCCCCTCGCCTTCAGTTTTCATTGAGGTCATCTCCCAGGGATGTTGCTGCCACAGGAATTTTATCAATCAGCAGTGATGGGTCTGAGAGAAACCAGCTTCCAGTGCTTCACAGAACTAAATCAAAGAAAATGGGGGGTGCTTATCTGGCACCTGGTGACTTTCAAATGGCCACAACCTCATATAGCCAGAGGACTATGGGTAAGAAAAATGGAGCACATCGCTGGAATACTGGCATTCCGGAATGGCCTACCTTGAGGCAGTACCAAGGTGATGGGCTTCAGAGGCAAAGGATTGATCAGTTGGGTTGTTCAGAATTTGATGAGTTCCGGTTGCGAGATGCTTCAAGTGCAGCTCAGCATGCATCAAACATGGCAAAGCTGAAGCGGGAGAAAGCACAGAGGCTGATGCATAAGGCTGATGTTGCTCTCCACAAGGCCGTAGGTGCACTTATGATTGCAGAGGCAATGAGAGCTTCTGAAGAAGAATTGATTGGAGATGGGTAAAGCCTGAAGTGGTTCAGAAATGACTTTGGCAGAATACATAGCTGGTAGCATCAGGTGTTTGTGTCAATTTGGTGGGCAGAGGTGCCTTTGAGACTGGCTTGGGCGCATTCGCCTTGGATGAAGCTAAGTTAGCGAAGGCATGGTTTAACTGGGAGCTATGCTTGATTTCGTCATAAGTGATGGATTCCAAGTGAACTTTTGACATGGCAGCTGTGGGGAAGTGGGAACAGAGTGCATTATCATTGGGCTATTTGTTGTTCAACAACTGATCAATCACAGGCAAGCTCTTCCCTTCTAGTTGGAAATCTCCATGCAGAAAGGGAGGTGGGGTTGAATTTTGGTTTCTAATCTCTGTACAGAAAAATTTTTCCCCTTCTTTGTTCTTCTCATCTTTCTTTTACCTCATTCCAAAGTGTTTGCTGATGATAGAGCAATTCGCCCCAAATAATACGACGCCAGCCAAATCTTCTTTTCTGGTAAAACTCCCTTTGAATTGTTGGTGTAAGGCCTTCTGAAGCCCACAAATGCACGCCGACTGTCGTGCCTAATTGTATCTTGGTCTGTTCTACGTATCGGGGGGAAACTGTAAGTAATCTGTATAACATCCCAGCATAGAAATCTCAATCTTATTGCAATCTCTTTGCCTGCTGCTGGTCTCTCGAAGTGTTTCAGATGTTTAGACAAAAGGTGCCTTTCTGATGTTAAGATTCCAATCATTTTCTGACATTTGCGTGCCAGATGATATGTAACCATGCCTGTCTGTTCCAATATGACTGGCTTATTTAGCTTGCATTTTGCGGATGGTCTGAAACTGTAGATGTTAGCAAACCCTTCAGTTTTCGGCAGCAATGCCTGAATTTTGTGGCAATCAGCAACTAAACAGCTTGCCTCCTTTCTTTGTTTGTTGAATTCTATGAGAGTCGATCACTTTACAGATGCTAAGGACAATCCTTAAAAAGTGGAGGTAGGCTAAGAGCATCACTTCACAGAATAACAGATTTGGAAGATAATTCTTGAGAAGAAAAGGCCAAAAAAATAAAGAAAAAACGTGTGAGTTGTGATTTATTTGATTTTGGCTGCCAAAGAAACGATACAAGGCTGCTCTTTAGCTGAAGGAAAGCTTTATGCGATTAGGATCATCCAATGCTTATCATATCGGCATTTTTGGTCATGACCACCCCTGATTGACATTTCGATTTAAGGTAAAACTCCAAATAAAATATGGCTGTGAAATTATAGATCAACTAGTTTGCTTGATTGAATAGAAAATATCTCGAATTTATCTTTCCTATGTTGTAAATGAAAGATATTGAAAAGCATTAGAAAAAGTAAACAAATCATAATTGATTAAAAAGCATTATAAACTAAAATAAAAGTAAATCTATATATGATTTGCGCTTAATTGAAAACTAAAGAACATTTCCTCTTTTTTTTTTTTTAAATCAAATAACAATTTACTTGTGTTGTTCTTTTATGGATAATTGTTTTTGGGTGATATTGTAAGCTAGACAGCGTAACTATGGATGCAAATTGGGCCAGATTAGCTTGGGTTAACATTGACCTAATCATATTGCAAAAACTCAATCCTTATTCTTAACCCTCTTGGTTGGGTTTAAGTTGAAATTCGGGTTAAATTTTGAGTTGAAATTTAGGTTAAAATTTGAGGTGAAGTTTAGATTAAATTTTGGATTACTTAAAATATTCATAAATTAATAATTTATTTTAAATTAGGTATAAAAACATTAAAATCCAATAAGTTAAATAAGTAAGAAATTGAAAGTAATTCAATTGAGACGTCTTTTTATTTGGAGGCTCTTCAATTCAAGTGCATGATCATTCAGTGAATTAATTAACAAAAATATTCATTGAGGGTCAGGCATATTATTGGGGTAACGAGTGAAACAAAATTTAGCTTTAATTGAGGTTTATCTTAGCTTGAAAGTTGAACAACCTAGCTTAAGGCCGATATGATTTTAGTTTGATTATTAAAACATGCTCATTAAACTTAAGCTCATAGCCCTGACTTAAGTTCAAGCTATGTCAAGCTAAAATTAATTAATATACTCTTAAAACACATAAAATAATATTAACACTCTTATATACCTTGTGTTTTCGGGTGGTTGGTTCAATTACAATTGGTCTATCCTCTCTGATAATTCTACCTTGATTATTTATTTATATCTTCAATAATTACTTTTTTTATTTTTCATTAAAAAATTTATTTATTTTAACTTTATTCATTTTATTTTTGATCATTATTCCTTATCCTGTTACATCACTTTCTTATTTTTCTCCGCTTTTCATATTTCATTTCCCCTTTTTTTTCACCTCTTTTCAGGATTATCAAAATGACCTGTTTCTAGTATTTTTTTTTTCACCCGTAATACGTCTTAGTAACTTTTACTTACATTTCGAAAAAAATTTATTTTCCAGATGTGCAAAAGATTCATCAAAACTGAAATTATAGATACTGAGATTAGCTCATCTTTTGGCGGTATAGCAATCTCTCGAAATTAAGGATGTCCAAATATATCTTAATTATACAAACAAAGTAACCCGGATTCGAGATGGAATGAAAAAGAGTTGGGAGGATTACCACAGCCATCCTTTCTTAACACTGGTTAGACAGCTCTAGAAGGCTTTAGGACTGCTGCTAAAGCAAGACGGAATTTTTCGTTTCATGCCTCAAGACTGCGGCTAAGGGACCGTTTGGATAGCTTCAAAACAATAACATAATTTAAATAGTAATTTTTAGTTTCCTTCTAAAATTTAAACTCTCCTTTTATAACTTAAATAAGAAGAATTTTTGGTGCGCTTTAAATTTCACAGTCAATTTATTGGTACATTGCCAAATCTTAGAAAGCCCCCAAAAGGCTTTCCAGCCTAAACTGGTATAAGAGGGAGGATTATAAAGAACAGCTCATGCCTGCCAACCCCCCCCAAAAAGCAATGCACATTCCATGATGATCTGGTCCTGTATAGCGCAAGTTCAGCTAGCATTTCAGTATAAATTGGAAAACAACAAATCAATCAGACAGCTCAGATCAATAAGTAATATCCAATCTGCATTGATTGGAATCAGCTCACAGCTGTCTTCAAAAACACAGATAAAGAGTTTTTCATTCTGATTCATGGGGTGATCTTTAAAGCAGTGGAGTGAGATGAAAATAGTTAAGTGCAAACATTCATCAAAGGAAATTGGAGAAATGTGATTGCTGTCCGATGAGCTAGCCATCTGCAGTACAGAGAGATGGCATCATCATCTGGCATCATCATCTCCTATATCTTCTGGCCCCCCATAAACAGTGGCCTTCTGATGCTGAAAAACTAAATAATCTGGTTGGTTTGCCAGAAAACCTAGCTGAAATTATCAGCAAACTCTTTCAAGTGTTTCTCACAGAGACACAGGCTATGCTAACACATCTAAAGGATGAGCCATCCAAAGATGGAACATTAATTGAAATACAGCGGCTAATTGATAAAGCTGGCATCCAAGCAAGAGGGGGAGGAGAGTTTTTGACTGCATTAGGGATTCAAAGAAAAGAGAAGCTTCACTACAATTCAAAGATAAGCTTGTTATTTCAAGAAGCTGCAATGGCAGCGATTTCAAACTGTTGCTTCCCATCTTAAAAGATTCAAATGTCCAAATCTAAATACAAACCCGAATAGAAAGAAAGCAACTGAAATGATCCTTTCAAGCTTCACTTGCTGACAAACAGAGCAGACTTCCATGCCATCCATCAATCAGCAGTGCAAAGCAATTATGATGCATGGAGACCTGCTTTTTACTTCGCACTGACAACACGAGTGCACACAACTGCAGCACAACCAACATGCAGTTCTATACTTCTATTTGATTCTCATGCATTTGTAAAGTACAGCCGCAAAACTATTGTATGTGTGTTGCTTCAAGTACATGTTCTCTACTTTGCTCCTCCCTTTTGATCCCATCTGCTTCCTTGCCAATCGGTTATTTAGGAAGAAATGGAGATTTTGCGCAAGCACTTGAGCTCCCTCATGCCCAATGGGATGAAGAAGGCCTGTCACATTATGATCAACTATCTCCCGTGTGCCTCCTGCATCTGTTCCTAGGACCTGGGGCAGGAAAAAAAAAAAAAAAACTAAATTAAGTCTTTCAAACCTCACCTGCTACTTGTTCCATGTACTATGTGGTTAGACTACAATCCCTACTGCATAAGAGGCAACTAATGTTGGACCACTTCGCCATGAAATATTTTCTTGTTGGGGAGGAAGGTCTTTCTTAGTTATACAAGGTAGCATGCATTTTTGTTTAACAAAAATGTAAAGGCAATTAAGAGCATTTTAGAAAGCATGAATTTAGCAACTGCTAAATCCACTCACATTTTAGAGGAAAAACTATTGAGAAGATAATTTGAATAAAAGAAAAATCAATATTTTGAGAGGCTTAACCAATGGGTTCACTGGCTCGATTTGAAGTGTTTCTACTGGTAATTTCAAACCAAGCAAATACATCCTTCACAAATTATCAATACTGTAAATATGTATGAAAAATTAAAAAGAGTTCTTTAGAGCCTTTAACCGTTTTAAAGCATAACAGAAACGTTATTGACTACCTAATATATCAAATTTTTAGAAGAATTGCATGCAAAGTTGCTGTCAACCTCTAACTGGTTCAACCCAAACAGTTGGGTCCAGTATTTAGAAAATAGAAAAATATACATATCAAAGGGAATGACTGAGATGAAACTGCATAAATCGTGAGCTTTGAGTTTGACACAGATGATTAGATGAAACAAGTGAATTATCAAGTCATCAATAAACACATACCAAAAGCTAAGGACAAAGAAAACACCTAATTCGACCATCAACCTGATGCTGCAGTGGGCAGTGCCCAGCCAAGACTAGACCCCTAACCTGACTCAATCAGCTCAAGTTACATCCCTATCAACTAAGGATCCAGGGTATCAGGTACTACAACATTCATAGGTAGTTAGGTAATATATAAATATATAAGAGAGTGAGAATTGACATGCATAAGTTGGCAGTAAATCCTCTGAAGCTAGCTTAATTTCAATGGCTGATCACAAGGCAAACATCCAATTCAGGATTAAAGTTCCAACGATGGAAAAAGAGATTGTTGTGTTGGTGTTCAGGGTGCTGGCTTACCATATGATGTGATGTTGGTTTTGTAATTTAAGTGAATTTTTCTGTTTAATAGATAATAAGACAAGTCTCTGGAATCCCTTGAATATAGAGTTGCTTAAAAAGAAAAGTGGTGAGGTTGCAATACCGGCAAGCCAAATGCCATTGCTTCAATGGTCACCCTCCCAAATGTTTCACCAACTCCCTACAAATCAGTTAACTAAATGGTTAGCCTGACAAAGTCCTGATTTATTCAACAATGGAAACAGAGAAAATACTACGCAACAACATTCAATTTCCCCAAGAGTAGGGGCAAGCCCAGCTTCACAAGTATGATACATGTGGGTTCTCTACCAGAACTGCTCAAATTTTTGTTGGGAAAAAGCAAGAAAACAGAACAAAAAATCCACAGCAGGATGATAGAACAAATCAAGTTTTATAGCTCAAACCTTCAGATCACCAAAAAGTCTAACAGTTCCCTTCTAGCTAGAGCATACATTCTTCTTATAGCTAGTGCATGTACCATATATGCATAGCTTGTCACTAGAAATAGAATTTAAAACCATAAGCTATATGACAAATGACCACAGTAGCCCTCACATTAGACATAATGGCCACACCCAGAGATTAGGCAACCTTTCTACATCCTGGTGATTCTCAGTTTAGCCTATACACATTGTGGGGGCAGTCTCTGGTCCAGGTTGCACTCTTCATGAATTGTCACTTCATAAATTGAAACACAACAAATTATGTTGCTCTAGTTCTGTGTTGAAGGACTTAAATCAAAATGCCAAATGCTCAAAAATTCATAAACTATGCCAAATTATATTTCTCAAAACCCAGGGATCACTGACAGATCTAACAAGCAGCACAATATGACAGATCAAAATTTTTCTTGTCAATCAAATGATGACAGATTGCCTTCTTCTAGCCACAAGACAGTGGAGGAAATAAGATAGCTTCTTGGTTTTTTCTTTTTATTTATTTATTTATTTCAGCAATATTGACTTGTCCATGCCAACCATAAGATACTACTTTTCATCAAAAACCTTCTTGTCAAATGGGAGGAAACTTCACATATGGTGTCCCTAGCAATTAACCTGTTTTTCTTCAAACATGTGTCCATGAGTGTTACTTCTGTACCAAATAGTGACATAATGCAAGGCAGGGTTGGTGATAAAATAATAGCCTTCCTATTGGTTCCTTCTATTTAATGTTCAATATTGTCACGCCATAAACTATGTGCAACTATCTCTTTATCTTAAAAAAGACTTTAATAATCCAACAGAAAAAGAGTATCAGAAAAATAGCATGAACTTAACAACTAGATGCATTGCAGAAGAAATCATATTAAACATTCAAGTCTAATGGAATATCATTGGATCGCATATTCTCAGTTTCCAAGCAATGATGGAACCTATTGTTTCCATTATGCACATGAATAGTGCAATAACATTCAATTTCTGCTATTTCTTTGGTCAAGGACGAGTTGAAACTTCATTCACAACACATAAAGTAAAATGCTTTTCGTATTACAAGTATAGAGGCATATATTAGGATTCTAGTGTTAAAACTGATGGTCTGTTGTAGGAGAACGCAATTCACCTGAGAATTTATTAGATAAACATCTGCTGCAGCATAGAGTGAAGCAATGCGAGTGGTTGCAGGGGTCCACAGCACTAGCTTTGACAAGTCTGAATGTTCTGATAAAAACCTCAGGAGTCCTTTGACGTACAGCACTTTATTACTTTTTGAACCAATTGAACCAATTAAAACTTTAATCTTCTGACCCTGCCCTTGCCCATTGTCGGAGAGCATTTTCCTTTTTACACTATCACCGGTGCGGTTTGAAGTAATCAGGTGGCTTTGTGATAAAAGGAGATCACTTGACTTGGAAAATTTTCGCTTATATTTGGTTGCAGTAGCAGCAGTCATATTATTCTGATGGAACTCATTTTGCAGTTTACCATTTTGTTTAACATTTTGAAACAAAGCCCTTGATCGTTGCCTGACACCTGAGGTAGGTTGATCTTGGCTAATAGTAGCACCTGAAGCACTTCTATCTCTGCCCAGAACTTTGGTCGTCAAATTCCCCTGAGTATTTTGCTGCATGGCCAAAAGAGCAGCTTCAAGAAGCAACTTTTGGCCCTTACCAGGGTTGATACTACTGAGGGACATCACAAGCATGTCATTATCTGTTAGTCCCATCTCATTCCGGACAGCATCCCGCAAGAACCGTCTCCTCGCTTGCATCGTCTCAGCTGTAAATGATGGCGTATTTAGGGAGCAAGGAATGCCAGCTGCAAATGCAAGTTCATCATTGACAGAGAGAGGCACCAGCATAGGCGTAGAAATCAACTGAATGTGTTCTTCTTGACACCAGGCTAGCCATTGTTTAGACTGTGAGTCAGATAGGAATACCAACATCTTCACTCGGTTCAGCATATTTTTGGATCGCTCAAAGTATTCTTTTCGATTCTCCATAATCCACCAAACAATCTGATTTGACCCAGCTGCAAAACGGGCAAGATATTGCTCTGCAAAAAATAACAATTATCCAGTAGTATTAGGTCAGAGAGGCAAGAAAAAATATGTAAAAAATAAGTGATAAGAAAGAGAATTTTCATATACTTTTATTCCATATGAATTTAATGGCTAAGATGCATTGATGTTTGTCTATCATTGTTTCCTTCTATATGCTCTAAATTGCCGATACTTTTTCTTGTACAAGAAAGTACGCTTGGTTATATAGCCCATATGATGTTGTGTTCAGCGTAGATGTTTGCTTATGATAACAAAAAGGGGCTGTTTGGCTAGAAGGAATGTAATTTTTATCCAGAAGTTGGCGAAAATGATGCCAATAGGAGAAGTTGGCGAAAATGATGCCAATAGGAGAAACAATGACATTAGATTAGTAAATAAAGACATATAAACAGTTCTCTTTTTTGTTTTTTGTAAAAATGTAGGGTTAAGAATTGAAAACATAGATTTAACTATAGAAAAATGTAAGTAGACCAAGTAGTTAAATGTCTTATCAAGTAAAGAGGAAAATCTGATTTTTTCTTTTAAAAAATATCTCCCATTGCTAAAGGTCATCAACAAATACCTACCATTTTTTATTTTTATTTTTCTTCTTCTTCTTTTTCTTTGTTTGCTTCTTTTCTTGTTTGGCAATGCAAGCAATGAATGGCCTAAGGTTCATTAAAACCTTGAACCTGATGATATGCACATTGGTATCTACCATAGGCTATCCAATAGATGACCCTTCTATTTAGGATCCATCCTTTCTAGCTAGGTGGAAAATGTCATCCTAAAGAACAAACATATAAACTGAAATACACATCAAATTGACATAGACAGCAACATTTTAATGATAAATGAAACAAATATCATAGATATAAAGAAGCATGCTTAGGAAAACAGAAGACAGCACACAGCACATCAAATAAAGGGAGGAGTCCTAGATTCATTGAGACTTAATCAGCTGTGATCTTGTTACGGTTTTTACCAACAATTGATGATTGAAGCATTATCATGAAGTCTTTATTAGCTGTTTGTTATGAAAGTTAGGAGTCAGAATGTGAGTGAAAGATTCCTTACCAATCCATGATGAGCAGACAGCAGATCCTGCTATGACCAGGTCTGACTTCATGGCCGTCTTGAAGCTGAGTTCCCCCTTGTCCTTCAGCACTTTGATCCCTCGACGACTAAGCTCTCCCATCAACCCACCCTTCTTGCTAATAACCACGGCAGATACTGTTCCCCCGCAGCTCAGAAGCTCCGTTCCTAACTCCATCATTGAAAGTGGTGCTCCTGTCATCGACAGGTCATTCAGGATCAGCAAAAATTTCCTAGACCAAACTATGCGTGCGAATTCTCCCTTCCTATCACAAGTGCCCGATCGCTTGGCAGTGCTCCATCCCAAGACAGTGTCCTCTGTCTTACCAAATGGACCAACTATTGCACCAAAAGAAGTATTTCTTCTAGGTATCTCTTCCTCAATGTCAGTGGTTTGACCATCCCCAGTGCCCTTCCGTTTCTTTTCTGCTGTCGATCTTCTATTCCTCCCTGAAGTTGTCCTCCGAGAAGAGCCCCGTTTCCCCTTTTTGGACAAATTAAGAACCACATTCTTCAAACCTGAAACTTTTTTGCCTGCTTTTGCCACATCCAAACTAGAAGCATTTTTAGTGAGCAATACATCGGCACCAGTAACCACATCTGTTGACTGATTTTGGTGAGCCGCAAAACTACTGATTCCTCTTTTACTTTCATAACCAATCAACTCTTTCTTGTTATCGCCATGCGCCCATCTAGATTGAACATAGAATCCAAGATAAGTCCAGAGGGTAATCAGAAGCAACCAATACAACAAACGATTCCCACGGATCCAATGAAAACTATCAAGATTGGCTCTACCATCTCTCCGAGGAGTTCTGCTTGAGTGCAGCCTCCGGGGTGAACCCCTCGGAGTTGACCGCCCTGAGAGAGTCGATTTCAAGCTGCCGCTTGGACGTAAATACGACAGTCTCCCTACATTCGGTCCAATATCCTTTTTGCCATCGATTTCTTCCATGACTCCCACCACTTCAATCTCTCGAACACGTGACGAACATCACCTGCGCCTTTCCCGCTAAGACCACATCACACTCCGAACCGACGCAAATCCTCGAAAAACAAATCGAGAAGAGAAAAGATCAAGCACTGCAAAGAATTCCCACACTGAGACAGATTCACAAAGAAGAATCCGCCACAGCTTGATTTTTGCAAAACTAAGTAGATCAAGAAACCACCGATCTTTTCATTTCCTGTATTAAAGAGGCAGTACAGAGCAAGAGGAAGCTCTCTTCAATTCAATCTGGAAAAACTACACTTTGGCCCTTATCAATGCCGAACGAAGAGATTACGTCCACAGGAAATCAGAAATTTCTAAATCTTTCCAGTTCGCAACAGCACGGACGAAAGATCAAACTGCAGAATTACAAGAACGAACCAATGGACGCGTCGGAAACTTCACATCAGCTGCCGATTTGCTCTTCTTGACCCTCAAATTCACAGCAAGGAAATGAAGTTCAGGTGTCTTAGATCTCAGAGAGGAAATGAAGTTCAGGTGTCTTAGATCTCAGAGAGAGAGAGAGAGAGTTTTATGTTTTTCGGGAGCTTATGACTGCACGGTGCGCAGGATGAGCTAGTGAGGGCACTTAACCTGCGCACTCGGAGTCGGAGTTGCAGCGGAGCAGAGAGAGGAGAGAGCGTCTGAGAATGACGATCGAATTGCGAACAAGCCAGCCTGCACGAAGAGCGTACAGCAGAAGAGCTGTGTGGGCCCACCAACGCTCTATCGCCAAAATCCATGCCGTGAAAACATCTCACGTCGATGGAATCTAGGGCTGACATTTTGTAATAATAAAATGCCGGTACGTGCCGGGAATAAGGAACAAGGTGAAAACGCATGGCATTTTGTAGTCGTTCGTCCGGCGCATGCACGTGCTTTGAGTCAGTATCAGCTTTGAAGTGCTCCCCATTTCGTCCGTGCAGCCCACCTGCTGATGCTCTGTATCGTTGATTTTCTTACTTTTTTTTTTTTTTTTCATTTAGAGCAATCAACGGACCAGATTTCGTAGGGTAGTTGCATTGCAATGGTCCGGGAGAGCTGGGTTTCATACTCCACCGTTGCGGCGCGGCGGTATCCTGTCCGAGATGAATTTCATTTTCGAAAGCAAAGTGCTCCATGCTTTCGCGGGGCTGTCTCTCTCTACAGAAAATCCACGGATCTTGACGCTCATTGCTGCCAACAATTCCAAAACAGTAGATCCAAACAGACCCTTACTTTTCGAAAAACATAGGCGTATGAAAAATAACTTGGATTGAAAATGTAGATATCTAATGATAAATCAAGACTCACCGCATTACTCCAAAATATTCTTTTAGATGCTAAGGCTCACCTAGGTTACCAATCACAATCAATTTTGATTACAACAGCTAAATAAATGATTCTAAGCACTGTGATTGGATTGGATCTAACCAAAATTTCATGTTGTCATGAAAAGCGAAAGGTTGCATGGTATGGTCGGTGCCATAACTCTTCATGAACCACTTAAAAGATTGGGCAAAAGTGCTTTTCTGCGGTGGAAAGATGGCAAGATGAGAGACCTAATGGATTGGTTGATCCAGACCGTTTACTTTCAAATTCGGCTAATTGATTGATAGCCAGAATAAAAAAAACTGAAAATTTTCTTCAATCGATGCTTATTATTGTGAATAAAACATTATCAACGGCTTAGATTTCATCCCAATCGTCATGGTTGGCACTTGTTGGAGCGTGGCGCATCCATGCAGAAGCATTCCGGCATCGGTAGAGGTGCCGCCGAGCGGGTCCATTTGAAAGAGCCAACTTAACCACCGTTGTCTACTTTAAGCTGCTGCCATGCCAGCTGTCGAATGCCACGTCACGGAAGGCCTGTGCAGCTTTTTGGACGAGGATCGGCGTTTCCCGCAGACCGGCAAGCGCTTCTTGCGATATGACACGTGGCACTCGAAATTAATGCGTCGGTTGCTTATTAAACGTCTAAATATTAAATAATCTTTAAAATTTAAGTTGATTAAGTAAATAAATTAGTAGATGTGTTTAGTTTAATTTGATTTCGTCTTCAGCTCTTATCTGTTAGCAGCTATTAAAATTAAATAATGTAATGTGACTTATATTTTATAATTAATCTAACTCATCAAAAATATATTCATTGTATTTATCTATGAAAATAAAATAGCTGAAATTGCTAAAAGGAATTTGAAATATACGAGTTATTAAGATGGACAGTTGAAAGCATTTTGGGAATGGAAGACCAATATTTCATTACATTTATGTAATTTTTAACTTGATAAATATTGCATACGCAAAACAAATTTTTTCAATTGTATAATAATGGGTAACATAATGACTTTTGTTGTAAGTCATTAATTTATATGTATTGCCATGGTTTACCTTAATATTTTATATTAATAAATTACGACATATAATAAATAATTGTAAATATTCTCAAATGATTAAATTAATTAAACTTGATATTATGAGATTATGACATTTCAATATCTGGCAAAATCAATTTACGCAAATTTTATATTTTACAGACTATATATTATGTATTTTAGGTGATTAGACAATGCTGAATATATAATACTTAGCTTGGATCTTATTAAAAATGTTGCAGCGAATGCAAAATGAACTAATTTTGCCGAGATTTCATTTTCAAGAACAAAGTGAGACGCTTTCATCTAGGCTGTCTCCAGTCATCTTTGCCATTCTCTTAAACACTTCCAACTAGAAATAGTATAAGGCATTTAAATTCTTTAATTCTTCGGTGCGTTTGGTAGGAGTGGTTTTCAACTTTTTTTCACACGTCAGTGCCCCATGATGTAACGTGATAAACCATCTAATAAATCTATTTTTTATTATTTCCATTTTTAATCGTTACCCCCCATTTTTAGTTATAAAAAATTTACCCATTTTATTTTGTTCACTTTATTTCTAATCATTATTCTTTATTCTATCACATTATTTCCTTCTTTTTCTCTACTTTTTCAATATTACTTTTTTTGGCCTCTTTTGTTTTTAAAAAAAAAATCTGGAGATAGGGGGGAAATTGTATTTTATGGTATTTTCGTTTTTTAGGAAGGATGCCATTTGGACGCCAACAATTTTATATGCATGGTTTTCTTTTATACAGCAGTTTTTGTGATTTTATATGTGGTGGGGAGCTTTATTTGATACAAAAGAAGTGGAAAATGATGATCCGGAAAAGAGATGTTAATGAAGAGAAGGAATATAATAAATGATTTTACTCAACGTAAATAAAGAAAAAATAGATCAACTTTTAAAAAAATAAGTAATCTAACAATATAAGAAATAGGATTATTAAATATGAACATAATTTTTGAATTTCTTTTGGGTTGAAAAAAACTCAGGGCATCAAACAGTTAGATAAATCCAATTCATCTATTATACTTATCTTTGTAACTAGTTTTATAATACTAAAAAGCACTTGAATTGAAAATGTAGATATATAATAATAAATATCTTTTACTAGGGTATTTGAAATTATTTTTTAGATGTTGAGTCTCACCAATGTTACTAATTAAAATGATTTTTGATTTTTTAACTAAATAAATAATTTTAAGCACTGCGATGAAGATTTTGTAACTGGTGTCACCTTGGGGTGCAACTCAGCTTAGTCAACCCTATCTTAACCTTGTTTATAAAAATCATACCCTATCTTATATTTAGGTGGTTGTCCACCTTACCCTACTTTTTTAGTTCGGCTTTGAATCAAAATTGACTCTTTAAAAGTTTAATTTAATCAAACTATTAACTAATTGTACAGTCTTAGTTATATATAATTTAAGCATCAACAAAAAATATTCTTTCAAAGTAAAGAAAACATGCCACAAAATACAAAATAAAAAAAAATTATAATTTATAAAATATTTTCATAAAAAAATATTAATAAAAAATATGAAAGTTTGGACTTGAACCCATGGCTAGCTTACCTTAAATGCAAAAACATTCCAATTATACTTAATTCTACTAATCGTTAGTATAGAGGTAATTAGTAACTTATTAAAGAAAGAGATTGAAGAAAAATATTTGATTACATAAACAAATTAATACACTATTCTAGAATTTGTGTTGTTTCTTGGCACTTTAAAATGATTATGTCATATTATTTGATAGAAATTTAAATGCGCAATTCTTTAATAGCAACTATATAATTTTTTATGGTTCTAGCCAATAATAATGTAGATGCATGAAATAAATGAATCTAAATGTTCTATAAAGAACCTATCAATGAATGTAATAGAATATATTGAATAATCTCTAAGCTCTAAAATATAAATGCAATAAACATATTATAGTATAAAATATACATATAACTATGAAAATAATTCAAATTATATTAACTTGCTAAGTTTTTAAATATTTTTTTAATAATTTATACAGGTTAGTTGTAACTTGAGTACCTAATGACTTGAACCAAACCTAATCTAAAAATAAATGAGGCTCAGGAAGGTAAACTAGCCTAGAGGTTGAAAAAAAGGGATCCCCTTCGGTTCGGTTCGCCGTCGCTTCCCGAATCATTTAAAAGATTGAGCTAAAGTGGTTTTTCTGCGAAAAGATGGCAATAGCATGTGATGAGAGATCTAACGGATTAGTTGATCCCGACCGTTCATCAGAATCCCGCTATTGACTGACAGTCCCAAAAGATTCCCTGTCGTAATAATAAAAAAAGTTCGAATTATTTGCTTAGACGAATGAATGATAGCTGCTAAATTTCTCTCATCGACCTAATTGTTGGGTGCCATTTAAATGAAACTTGTGTTTTCTCCACGTGATTAGTCTATCGGATGATGGGCTAAACCTACCAACGGTCCTGATCTTTGATTAATGATGCGAAGTTCCAGAAAAAGGGAAAAGAAATGTGGCGTTGGAGAAACATGCGATTCCTTTGGATAACCGCGTAAAGCATTTTTAAAAAAATGCTGGCCCATACAATCCGTATGAAAATGAAAAGACAATGATGGCAGGTTATCCAAATGGAAAGCGGATTAGCCGTGAAACAAATCCCTAAACACTTGTAATCCCATAAAATTGTGGCTTACTTGGTATCATTTTTGTAAATTTTAGTTAAAATAAATTTTCTTTTTATACTGATTTAGAATAAATTGTGTAAGGACATGATGGAAAACCAATCTTTGCATATCCTTATTATGACCCTCATTAATAATCAATTTATATGAAATAATTTTTCAATGCTTATTATTGTGAATAAAGCATTATAAATGGGGTATTTGCCTTGTTTTTTA
>JAYJMB010042755.1:3262-31791 GCA_036873735.1 Pouteria campechiana
ATAGTTTGTAAAAGAAATGCTAGAACTAGTATGGTTGCATGGATAGTTTGTAAAAGAAATGCTAGAACTAGTATGGTCGCATGGATAGTTTGTAAAAGAAATGCTAGAACTAGTATGGTTGCATTTGAGCAACTTGCCAGTTGCCAGCTGCACTGAATGGTTTGTCTGTTTGCAATGAAGACTGAGAATTGCACTCCTTTATAGAAAATTTAATTTCATGGCTAAAATATAGTTAGGTAAAAGCCTGAAATGTGGTTAGAGTTGCTAAGAAAATACTTTGATGATCTGATTTTTAATGGAGGATTAGAATCTTGATTACAATGGAAAAGAGTTGAATTTATGTGGCTAACCTGATTTAGTCAGAAATCAGAATAAGACTTGGATGAAGGACACACATGCAGTAAAAGGCGTGTACATGAAGTAAATAGTACTCAGCCTGGCATTACAAGTTATTTATATTGGCTTGGTCTCTGCATTGTTTTGTTTGACAATTAATATTCCAAGTCCTCCCTGGCTAGAAATTTGTCCTCGTCCCCAACTCTGTATCATGCATGACTGTTAAAGGGAGTGATGAGCTCTGGGCTGATCTATATCTGCAATAAAATTCTTAGTGTTCCACTAACTGCCTGCCGCTGGGATGACTGGCCACCATTCACCTCAGAGTTGACCTGAAATTTCTAGTAGTATTTTGTAGTGTGATGGTTTGTTTTCCTTTATTATCATTGTTGCTACTGCTGTTTCTTCTTCTCCTTCTTCTTTTGGTGTTCATTTTACCTTGAAATCTAAGTCTCTGCCCTCTTAATGCACTTGTTTCTTGAATGCTTCAAATTTGCATTTAATAAATTACCTTTTGTCATCTCTATGAATTTTGGTGGATTATTTTTACTATAACAAGCCTTTCAAAGCTATTCCTTTTCAGTAATTTGCTATTATGTTGAGATGCTGTGCATTTGTCTGTGTTGCCCGGTCATATGACACCCTTGTTGAGGTTTAGAAGGTTTTGGAGTTTTATGCTATCTTTTCATGTTTACTTGATCACTATTATCTCTAGTAATATCTTTTTGAGAGGCCAATAAATTATCTTATGGAAAATTGATATTTTCACTTATTCCAAATTCTCTCAATAATATCAGAGATAATATCAATTATTGGATATATTATAGATATTATCTGCAATTTATCGACAGTACCAGCGATAACATCATTTATCAATATTATCTCCAATTTTGACAAAAATTTGCCTTATTTCTTCTCAAAAAAGTGTGATAAGTCTGCAAATAAAACTCATATGTATTTAGTGTATATTGTTTATATATGTTTATATCGATATTTGCTTAATTCTTATATATTGAAGTCATACTAAATTTGTTGGGGTTTTATGTATGTTTTTTTAATGTATTTCCATTGATCATTTCGTGTTCACACTTCACATTCAAAACAATGTTCTTGGCTTAAATTTGTATTTATATTAATCTTAATTTATTTTGGAGTTTGATTAGAATTTTCTTTAATTTTTAAAATTTTATTTATTTATTACTTTTTGGATGAAGTTCCTCAACAAAAATGATATTATCTCCTATGAAAATAATTATATATATTGCACAGCTCTACATCCTCATTTACCAATAAAGCAAATGCTGCTATCTTTTAGTTACATATTATAATGATAGTTGCTGTTTTTTTTTTTTTTTTTTTTTTTTTTTTTTTTTTTTTTTTTTTTTTTTTTTTTTTTTTTTACGTTTGCCTTTCCTTCCTCTCTCAATATAATTGAATGAAACTTGGTTTCTTCTTCTTCTTGTTTTTTTTTTTAATTTCTTTTATTGCTCGTCCTTATGTCTTTTGCAGGAAATCCCAGGACCTATTATTTCTTTGATGATGGCTTATGTTTTCAATGCAATGACACACATAGCAATTGATATCCGCTTGATGGCTTTCAAATTCTTTGATCTTGTTGTCCTGCACTATCCATCTTCATTTTTCTCATATGCTGAAAAGGTACGCAACACATCAATTAATGAAAAGCGGTTATTTAGGTGTCTAATTGTTGGTTTTGTTCGTGGTGTTTGATTATAGGATATAGCGATCATGGGTCTTTCAATTTGATATTCTGATAGATCAATATAGGTCTCTTCTGACAGTCTAGTGACAGGAGGTGGTGAAAACATGTAAGTCCAGATGTAGTTTTGCACTAAATCACAAGGGGGCTTTTGTGGATTTGTTGGAAGTATAAAGAGGACAAAGATACGTGAAAATGAAAGGCAATATCATAGAAAGATCAGTATCTGCTGCATTGCTTTCTACTCACAGAAAGCAGATATTTATGTCTCTACTTGTTAATCTGCTATATTGTTCATGTTGTTTGATTATAGGATTGAACGCAGATACCTAAGAAAGGTATTGCAGGGTGAACATGTGGGCACCTGGCGTTGGAAATCCTTGTGTCCTCGTTCTGCCCTAGTTTGAATGGAACTTATACATAAAAGATGTGTTTATGATCTGAACCATCCAAAATTTTATTTGTATAATTTAAACCATAAAAATGTTTTCTTAATTAGAAAAGTTATCAATTATAGTTATTATTTGAAGATTTAAATTAGGTGAAAGAATTTTTTAACCATTAAAATTGTGCACATATATCATTCATTACTGTTAATTCATAAGGGCAAAAAATCAGCCATCACAGGCCCACTGGATTGGCTGTCCAGCGTCGGTTCCACAGGTTCACCCTGCGAAACTTGTTGCAGGTAATCCACATCCTATAGGATTGCAGTGATTATGGGACTTTTCAATTTGATATTGTGATTGATTGATATATGTTTCTTCCCAAGTTCTAGAGATAACATGTTGTTGAACATGCTACTGGTAAATCTAGATGTAAACTTCTACTAAATCATTATCAACCTTTTGGATTTGTCGAAATTAAAAAAGATGACAGCTTTATGAAGATAATTGGAATTGAATCTCTATCTAATGTTGTAAGAAAAAATAAAAGGTAAAGAAAAGAAAAATTAGCAAATCTATGACTTGATACGAACATCAATAATCGTCCAAAGTCAATGAACCAATCCTTGCTTTGCACATTTGTAAAGTTCAGTGGGAGTTGTCTAATGGTGGGCTGCGCGGAAATCCACCCTGAAGTAATGATGGACCTTGCATGGAAATAGAAAAGGTCAAGGTGCACACAATGCATCCCACTGTATAAACATAGTTATGCTAGACCAGCGAAAATTCACTCATTTTCTGGAGCATAAAAAAACTAAGATCGTCTAATTTCATTCCCCAGCACTGGAACATGTTTATGCTGGCATAATGATGGTCATCACATATTTATGATTGAATAATGATGGGCTCATTGATGAAATACATGCCACACGTGGGTAATATCACTATGGGCTGCAACAGAAATACTATATGTTGAAATAGACATATGATGGATCTTACCTGGTTAAGATTATCAAAAGATAGCTTTCTTGTTGAACTAGACGGTTTTAGGATTTATTCTGTTCTCCTACGTACTGGGAATTTATAAATCTTATGCAATGGTCAATTACATATTTTTGCAACAGCTGCTAAAGTTCTTGTTTGCAATTTAATTTGTTTTATGCTTTTTTTGAGTAGATCATTTTTTTAAGTTAAAGAATTATCCCTTTAATATTGCTTGATTATATCTTAGTTATTTTCCTGTTGTTTTTTCCTCATAGATAATATGCTATGAATTCCTGAAGCTTTTTAATGCTTCAATTTTTCATAGGTCCTTCATAATTATGAAGATATTCTACAGAACAGTCAAACTTACTTACAGGAGAAGAGCAATCTCAAGACCGCTCTTGGTGGACTTGTTCAGTGCCTGTCTTTGTTGGCTTGTGATGGGAAAAAAGTGGTCCCATCAGATGACCAGGTACTATGTCTTTGTTGGCTTGTGATGGGAAAAAAGTGGTCCCATCAGATGACCAGGTACTATGTCTTTGTTGGCTTGTGATGGGAAAAAAGTGGTCCCATCAGATGACCAGGTACTATGGTATTGCTGGCTGCACTTTTGCTGTGGATAGGAGTAAAACCAGGAATCCTATTATCCCCACATGGGTCAATTTGGCAGTACCTTAATGACTTGTGGGATGTGATCCTCATGTGACTCTTCCGTTGTGTGGTATGGCTTGACTTCAACCAAGGCTGTGATGAGGTGGGCCGTGCATGCCACTTGATGCACAAAAATGACCAGTCATCTTATCTTTGTGTCACCCATGTTATGACTGGATGACTTTTTCTTTCTTTTTACAATGTTTCTCTTTCTTTTTTCTTCTTTCTTTTTGGACCACAACACATGCACTCGGAGGCATACCTCACAAAGTTTAAGCAATTTACTTGTGAGAGTCTGCCCATACTTGTTTTCTCACGCCAATTGTATACTCTCCTTTGATTGCTTAACTTAAAGCTGGCCTTTCTGCTTATATTGCATTTTAGTTCATCTACTCTTATGAAATTAATGCCATTTTTATATTCTGATTTAGTCTTTTTAATTTCTCCTTCCATTCCTTTAACTCATATAGGTTCTGAATGTTTGGGGAGCATTGCATGCTTATGAGCCTGAGCCGAGACAAGATCATACTGGTATGTCAATTAAGCCTGTGCAACACCTATGTGCTTCCTATAATGCTTTGCTGCTGTTGTTGAAATGAGAATTTCAAACTGCTGACCCATTTTGTTTGTCCCAAAGTTTGCTGTATTTTGAACTGTAATGTCCCAGGATCTGTAATCCCCTTTATTTATCCCAGCTTCTGCAGAAAAGAGATTTTCTAGCAACTGAGGTTATTGTGTAGCTTTGTGGTTACTCCAGATTTTGAACAATATATCTGAAATTCCCTGTACTATGTTGTTCGTTAAATAGGAAATGCTTTTTACTCAAAAGTTGTTTTATATTCCCATTTGGGTATGACAGGATGAAGCACTATTCTTCAGTGGTTTTCTCAAGATAGTCTGAAAAATATGAACTATGCAACATAGATGGCAGATTAGTTAAGTTGATTATGGCTACCAAGTTGGCCTAGCTGAGGTCGATTAGGAGTTTTTTTGCCTTTCTGGCTTCGCTGAGGAGTTCTAGGAGGGCAGGTGGAATCGAAGAATTGATCATCAGAACATGTATTGGCAAAAATGGTTCATCATCATGATCATAAGCTATTTCCTACCTAAGTGGAGTTAGCTACATGAATTCTGTTGTGCTATTTCTATAGATTTTGGGCTATACCTTGCGTAACTCCATGTATTTAAATATCTTTCCTAATGATTTCTAACTAAAGATGGATGGTCTTAGATACTCAAATGAAATTCATGCTAAGGGTATCAGATTCGCCTAATCTTTGCATGAAATTTATACCTTTAAGTGTACAGATTGTTGCTCCATAATTAAGTGTTCCAAATTAAATACAAAAAAGGATAAATCTTAATATCTATGCTTATATCTAAAATAAATATGAATTAAATTATTCTCGTTGTATTTGCCACCATGGGATGAGGGTGATGTACAAACATATGATCATATTTTGACATTTGCTGCATAACACCTTTATTTTTATGATTACTTGTCATATATATATATATGTATGTATATTTTAATTGACCATTTACTTCCATTCTATTGTTTATGTAGGGTTTTCTTCTAATACCAAGAAACTAGAAGATCTCTTGACAGTTCTAGTAAAATGTTTCCAGGAGTTTGTTCCACTTGTCTGTTACATACCCATCGTTGAAACGCAATCTTTTGATTGCATGCAGTGTATACTTCAGAGTATAAACCTTATAGTGAAGATTTTCTCTGGTGAGATTAATAAACTCCATGCAGATTGTGGAGTTTCTATCCCTTCTCCTTGTAGAGGACCTGATGAGACATTATGGGGTGACAGCTTGATGCCTGTGAAATTGAAGAAATTGTTTGAAGCGTTTCCACTTTTTCCTGTACGTCAGTCTGCAGAAAAGGTGGATGTTCTGCTCTCCAGCATTAAATTTCCTCCCACAACTTTTTTCATGAAGTATATGAGCTTTTGGAGTGCAACCTTCCTGGAAAAAAAATGTTATCTATAGATTCTATACTGTTATTATAACTCTTAACCTGTTAGAGACTTACTTATTGGGTATCTGCCTGTGTTTCAGCCAAGTTCTGATAACATAAAAATATGCTATTTTTCACACATGATCAGTTCCATTTGATAGATTAGAAACTGTAACCACTTTGTAGAAGCAAAGAGGTTACAAACTATTCCCTTTCTTGCTTTTGGAAACGGCAGAGAATTTAGAACCTATGTTAATATGCATGTTGACTTAGATCAACTTGCCAGGTTGGCCATGAAATGTGGTTGCTGAAACCACCTTTGAGTCATGAATATTTTGTATGCATCAACAACTACAATTGAATCCTCTTTAATATTTCTATTGTTAATGGTCTCTTCATGACGCATCATAGAGGACAGAAGTCATGGAACTACTAACTGAAGTTGTATCTTCTCCCCTGTTTCTGCTTGAAGTTAGCATAACTTGAGTTTACCCTTATTATCTTTGTGGCAGGAAGATCGAAGATATTTTGCATTGAATGTTGGAATTACTGAAATCTTTCTTCATCTCAATGACTGCCTTGGTTCACCTGCCATTCATTTGGAGAAATTTCTTGGATTTATAGAACATGTCCTGTCACTGCAGGTCTTTTTCTCTCTAATCCTTGTATTGTAAAAGGCATAAATGCACTTGCAAGCATGCCAGTGCATGATTATTGTGTTTTTTCAAGGCTATATTTATGAATGGTTGCTTGATATTTTATGTAAGAATGGGAATTTCTGTCAATGGTTGCTGTTTGTTGCCCTTCAGGGGGTAACTGGTCAATAGAGAACTGTGATCCTTATGCTGGTCCATATGGATGTGGCATTGACCCTTTCTAGGAAAGCTGTTACTGTTAAGGTAATATCTCTGATTATTTCCTTGTGAACAATATTGAATGGTGAAGGAAAAGAAAACAATTAAGGATAAATGTGTGTTGGGCTAATTGCATAATAGGTTATGCCTAAGCTAGAGAAACTGCAGGAGATGAAAATTAGGGCAAGCCACATTAAATGTGGATAGAGCAAGTAAAATAGTGTCTTGATGAAACACACAGAAATTTGTAATTGAAGAAGAAACTCTTCAAAATTTGCCAAATAGTATTTGGGATGTAATTAGCAGGATCCTGAATACACACCCTATGAGATGGCATGCATATTATGGTGGAATGCAGGTGGGATCATAGACATGGAGATTCTTCTTTTGTCTGTATTTCTCCATCAATCATCTATGTGAAAAAATACCTTCAGTAACTCATATTTTGGGCATACAATCAAATTGAATTTTTGAATCACTTTCTTCATGCTTTAACTTTTCCTAAGCTATTCTTTTCTAAAGCTTCATAGTGTAACTTAAAAGTTTTATTCCATGATGCTTAGCCCAACTTTGAATATCTTTTTTATTCTTGTAAATTGGTATGATAACTTTGAATATCTTCTTTATTCTTGTAAATTGGTATGATAATATTTTTTCTCATTTCATTTGGTATTTTCTTCATTTTCATAATCTTATTAAATAAATTCATTAACTAATTTAAACTTTTATCTCCTATACACTTTAATGTTTAAACCTTAATTAATGCCTTCTGTAGTCTTTAGAAAAACTGTTCTTATTTTTCTGAAGAGTTTCTTATCCTTCAGATATTCTGATTTTATGAAAATAAGTTGCATCTTTATCATCTTTATAGTTGTATTTTCACCTACTCTTCTACTTCTGATGGGTATCCATTTAATAAACTATAGAAATAAATTTTTAAGCTTTCCTTAGGGCCTGATCATTTGGTTGGATTTGATTTCTATGGAAAATTTTATTTCCTGAGGCTTGATTTGACATGTACTTTCCATAGCAATTAAAATTTTTTTTTTTCAATATTGCCTATATTTTCAATTATTACCTCCTATTTATTTTAAATTTATTCACTTTATGGTTGACATCACCCCTATATTGCTGATATCAATTTTCTCTTCATTCGATTCCATTGCAAGCAAATCCACTCTACCGACCTTAATTTTATCATCCTTTATTAATACTTGTTGGTTTTCACTTTTAATGCACATTTAATACGGGTCAAGGCTTTACTGTTTCTTTATCTTAAATTAGCATGCATGTTGCAAAGATGAGAATGTTAAATAAAGGCTTGACCAGGACTAGGATAGAATTAGTAATGTTGTGAGAAAAACAGCCTAAGGGCAAGGTTGAGGAGTACTTTGATGAATTTTGAAGGGCTTGACTGGGGATAGAGGTAGTGGGAATAGACATGAAAGGCTGTTTGCCTCCAAAAATTATGGTCTCATCTAGTAACAATTAAACTAGAAAGCAATATGACTAGATGATGATCACAGTGAAGTAATGCTGACAATAATAGCCTCAGACATTTCTGTTTCCACATAATTAGAGTGATGTTAAAATTATAATATAAATCTTTTCAAAATGGTTCATGTTACCTCTTTTGCTATGTTTTGTGTTTGATTTTAATGTAAAAGGAGTGCCAAAATCCTATGCATGTGAAAGAGGTACAAAAGTCACTTTGTATCACTATGGGAAATGGTTCAAAGGAGGGGTTTCTTTGAGAAGTCAAAGGAACCCCACCATTTTTAAGTCAATCCAAGATGATTAAATAAAATTTAGTCCAACCATCATATTTAGCATTATCATTTCAATTAAAACATGTGAAATCATTTTAATAAAAGGCCTATGTGGGCCACACCATTTAAAAATGTATAAAATACAGAAATTACTTATATCTTTCTATGCACATATTGTAATGTCACAAAACTTTGTAGAATCATAAAGTAACATAAGGTAAGGACTTTCAAAGGTATGGATGCATGATTATATCCTCTGGATCCCAAAAAATTTGAATGATGGATATTAACTCTCAAATGATGCTCATTTTGGTCCCACCTAAGTGTTTCATTTAGATAGTCTTTGAATTACTAAATAAACAGGTGGTGTTAAGTAAGATGGAAGGATAGGATTTCATTTAGTTATTCACAATGGTAAAATATGAAAAGGTCCTTTGAACCATTTCCCTATCACTATACGTACTTGATGTGACTTTAAACTACCTATAATAACCTTACCTTTTCCACATCATCACTTATAATTTTCTTTTCAAAAAAGCTTATCTATTTCATCTTTATTCACTTTATGGCTTATATAATGCCTTATGTTGCTGGAATCATCATCTCCTTTTTTTCATCTCTTTTACATATTCCACTTTTTTCTGCTACTTTACATCTCTTTAACATCAAACCAAACACAAACTAGGTGTAAGTACCACAACAATTTGCTATTTATTTGTATGAACACCATATTTGTCTGCTAGCCATTGCTAAATTTGTTAACTTCATTTGCTAAACATAAGGTGTTGATAATTTTCTTTCAGTTGAGTCTTTCTGGAGGACAGTCATTTTATTATTATTATTTTTCTTTTTGGACAGATTATTGGTGATCCGCGTTCTAATAAATTGCTTTTAGAAAAGTATTCAATTTCATTAGTGCCATTTGTTCCAAGACTTGCGACACAAGCATTGGGCAATTGGAGATCTCGCCTTCTAGAGGTTGTTCTTTAACTTTACAAATATTTAGTTTAAAATTTTCATACATGAGATGTCTCCTTCTAGAGGATTTTCTTTACCTTTACAAATACATGATTTGCAAAATTTCAGGTTTTATGCAATGAGTGTTTGAAATGGTGATTGAATTCCATTAAGAAAAGCAAATGGATATAAAGTCGATGCATCCCTATGGATTTTATGGTTGAGCTCCATGTCAGCAAAACAAGTAAAATCTAAATTGCATGGATTAGTTAAGGCCCTCATAAGTGTATTTTGTTGGAACTCCCAATTAAACCTGGTTGAAATGTCAGTTATGTGTATTAGTTTGTGCTGCTTGGAAAATGAAACCCAAATCTGCTGATTTCCACTTTCTGCACCAAACTGATCGCTTTGTTAATTTCATGTAGTGTTTGAATGCCAATTGGAGGAAACCCTCCTCCCTGGTTTTAATTTCTGAGTTTCATTCAGATGTGCTGAAATAACAATATTATCATTCACAGAAATTTTTGAAAATGCCAAGTTACTCTACTGCTAATGTTGAAGCTTCTTCTAACATTGTTTGAAGTGTGGTTACAGGCATTCACTAAAGCTTTCATGGCATGCAAGCCTGTCTCAACATTGAATTTAGTGTGCCTGTCTGCAATAGAAGAAATGCTACTCTCTGTAAACTCCTGTCTTCTCAAGATTTCCGCACTAATACTTTCTGAAAGCTCCTCAATTGGATTTTCAATAACGGAAATATTTTTTTCTCCCTTACTTTGATTGCTAAGACACGAAGGCAACGCATGGTGGTCTTAGATGTGATTGGCCCTGACTTAACTGGGTATCCTGTTATATGGATGCGGCGGCTGCCTGAGCTGTTGCTGAGTTTAGGGGATAGACATCCCTCTGCTACAAAGGTATGCATTTATCTAAATAAATGATTTGGCCTGTTAAACACAACTTTTCATTCTCTGCCACTTTTAAGTATTTTTGATAAAACAATAGAATGATGATAATGTCAGGCATGTTCTTGACCTTTTTGTTTGACTCACACTCTGGGAGTAAAAAATTGTTTCATTATTGGTTCTTGCTGTGGGGTATTTTTGTCATCCTTAATATTTTTCAGATGCAGCTATCAGGCACTGCATGTGTTACATGACTATTGGGAAGTGGCTTGTCTGTGTACCTGTTTAGCAATGATTAACATCAAGATTGTGTTATACTCCCAAAATGTGGATAGCTCACCTTTAATTATGATCATGACTAAACCATTATTCCTAATATGAGATGTTATTGTTTGTTTTGTTTATAAGCAGCACATTTAATAATTAATTGCTTTTGGTCGATGCCGGACTTTCCTATTAATGGGAAAAATCAGTCATGTCCTTTTTTTTATTTGTTATTTGAACATAACATACTAAGAAAGTTATAAGTGAAGCTAAACATAAGGTTTATGATCATATTTACAATAGATTAGAGAATAAGCAAGATGGAAAAGATGTATTCAAGCTTGCTAAATCAAGAGAAAGAAAGCGTAAAGACTTAGCTTATGTTAGATGCATTGAAAGTTAAGACCAAACAGTCTTGATAAAAGATGATGAATTTTGTGAAGCTGAGAAAATAGTTTCTATAGTTTACTAAATGGTGGCCTATCCGAGATTATATAAAAATACAAATGTAAAAGAAAATAAAGAGGTTACTTGTGTTCATAATATTAGCATATCTGAAGTGAAAGATGCTCTAAGAAAAATGAAAATAGAAAGTGTAAAGCTAAATAATATACTAATTGACGTGTGGAAATGCACAGGAGGCATATTTTTAAATTTATTGACAAATTTATTTAATAAGATTACCAAATTAAAGAAAATGACAAATGAATAGAAGAAAATTATTGTTATACCAATCTATAAGAATATAGAAGACATTCAAAGTTGTGCTAATTATCATTGAATAAACCTGCCGAATCATATTATGAAACTTGGGTAAAGAGTAATTGAACAAAGATTAAGGCACGAAACAAATGCTTCAGAAAATTGATATGGTTTAATATTAGAAAGTTCAACTAAATTTATTTTCTTAGGCAATTGATTGAGAAATATAGAGAGAAGAAAACCACCACATACATCTTATTATTTTAGATTAGGGAATAAATATAATAAGAGTTTAGAAAGAAAAAAAGTTTTAATTGATATATTGATGTCATTTGGCATATGTATTATGGAGCTATAATAAATGTTGGGACCATAATTGGAGATGCAAGCAATTTTTTATTGTTGTAGGTTTACAAACCTTGAGCACTTACATCTTTCTTTTGGTAATGAATGAACTCACTAGGATCAGGTGCTTTGGTGTATGTTATTTGCAAATAATATAGTTTCGATAGATGAGGTGAGAGAAGGCATATATCTGAAGCTGGATAAATAGCGTGATGTTTTTGAATTCAAGGGTTTTAGAATTAGTTCAACGAAAACAGAATATATAGAATGCAACTTGAACAAAAATAGAAATATAAAAGAACAGTTAGTTAAGATTAAAAATCAAATAGTACCACAACATGAACATTTTATGCATTTAAGATCAATAGTTCAGGAAAGTGGAAAAGTCGATTAGGATGTTACACATAAAATTCAAGCTGAGTAGAAGAAATGAATTTGTGCTTTTGAAATTTTATGCAATCATTGACTACCATAAGATAGTCCTAAGGTGACTGATGCTGTATTGGGTGGATTGTTGGACAAATAAAGAACAACTTAGACATTAAAATGAGTGTGGCCGAGATGAGAATATTGAGATGGGTGGGTGGTAAAACAAGAAAGGATAAAACCAAAAATGAAGTAATTCAAGATAATC
Source organism: Pouteria campechiana (assembly GCA_036873735.1). Taxonomy (NCBI): domain Eukaryota; kingdom Viridiplantae; phylum Streptophyta; class Magnoliopsida; order Ericales; family Sapotaceae; genus Pouteria; species Pouteria campechiana. Next base: position 15,736 of record JAYJMB010042755.1, read on the forward strand.
TAAGATAGAATTAATAGATCATAAAATCACAGAAAGTAGATTTACATGGTTTGGACATGTGAAATGGAGATGAGAAACTGTCCAACTAGGTGTGAATTTATTAAAGTAGAAAGCCATAAGAGAATTAGAGGAAGGTCGAAGACACCACGGTTAGAGGTTATTAGGAAATATGTGAAGTTGCTTGGGCTTATTGAGGACATAATCCATGATTGACGTGAATGGCGAATCCATGTAGCTGACCCTATTTAGGTGAGAAATAGCTTAAGATGATGATGATGCTGCTGATTTGTCCATAACACCCTAAAAGTGGAGTTTATAGCTGTCCTTTATTTAAATTTAGTAGTAGCCTTTTCAAATGGTGAATAAAGTGATTTTTTATTTCTACCGTTTACATGTGCAATCTTGCATGTTCCATGGGTTTTAAGGATATGTGTTTGTGTGCAGGTCTCCACATGTCTAAGTGGATGGGTGGTTCAATGGTTGGGGGGATTGGGGAAGTCATGCATGTGGTACATCTATTCAAACATAAACAAGACATGACTGTAAATAATCCTGAGATGTGGGTGGGTGAACATTAACACAAAATGACTGTAAATAATGGTGAGAATCTAAATTTTAAAATCACATATAGCAGACAACAAAGTCTCAAGTTCCCTCTCTTTCTCATCTCACTATGATGCTAGTAGCCGGTGTCCATAAAATTGGTGGGCCAAATCATTAACCAACTGATGGGTATAATGATCCATGTCTCTTTCATCCAAGCCATTGATTCTATTCAACATTTCAAATGGTTCTAACCACCAGATTAGCATTGATTAGGGGTGCTTGGATATTGAAAGTTGGCCCCACATTTTAGATGTTCTGGATCATTTCAACTTCTCTATGACAATATATGACCTATCCATTTTCCTACTACTTTCTCTGATTGTTGGATTTGTAAAATGCAGTTGAAGGTGCATGCAGATGTTGGGGTTGTCTGTATTAATGATTGAACCTCATCTATGATTACTATGGACCATCTTTTTGCCAATCTGTAGATTGCATCGATAGAATCATCAAATCAAAGTGACTTTTTAGCATGGTTTTATAAAAAATGGTGACACCACATGGTCGATGGTCCAAATTGCTGATAGACCTTAGTTGTGCAGAGAGAGAATTGATGCAGCTAAACATCCAGCTCTTAGCCAGAGAGTAGATAGGAATGTGGGTCAAAATTGCTATTAGAAGCTTCAACTCTTTAACGTGACTGATATTGTCTTTATCCATCATAACAGAAATGGGAAGTTGAGGCCATGTCAATTGTTCACACATACAAGAATCCATCGTTCATGATTCTGCCTAGACCTGTTGTGCTTAACCAAACATGTAATATTTGTGTGTCTATTGCCCTATGTACTTTTTTTTTTTTTTTTGAGGGTATCAAATATGCATTTAATTGAAGTGTATGATTTTCCTACATTCCATTTGAAGTAGTAATCTGTATATTGCAGGTCATTTTGCAACTCCTACTTCACCTGGGACATTATGCTCCAATGAATTCTGCTCTTATTGAGGAGTATGATAACATGCAATTCCTTTTCAGAGAGTTCTACAGTATGCATCTGGCTGAAGTAAAAGATCAAGGTACTTCAGTATTATGGTTTGTTATTGAAAGCATTTTAGTTGCAATTGTTTTGTGTTTTAGTTTTTGGTAATCTCCTTCATGATTGCAGGCTCAGGCTGGCATGGCCCTTTTATAAGACTCCCCAAAGATTGCCAGGAACTTGCCATCAGTTGTCTATATTATTTCTCGACACTTGATCCAAGGTTACTTGAGTCGTTGACTTGGTGCTGCCTCTGTGAGTATTGCAAGTCTGTTTATTCAATTAAAGATGATGCATAAGCATTATCAGGGAAGGACACTAAGAATGACAAAAGTTTCAGGAAAAATAACAGGAAACTGAATAAAAATTTTGAAATCTATGGTTCATATGTTGCTTTTTTTTTATTGATATATTGTTTGGGTGAATGAACCCTCTTCGCTCCCAGCTGATAGGTTATTTCCTCCTAATCATAACCAATATCGAGGAAACTTACGTTGCAATTGACTGCCCTGAAACCCTTGCTCACAACACAATATCTAGAGCCATTTATGAAGAGTGGATAAATATAATGATTAATTCTTAGGTCTTGCATCTAGCATTTTAGTCAATTTATATTTCTTCGGGAACTTTGTAGTGTTCTCATATTTGTGTTATTTTATGTTCATTTTGTTTTCTTGCTTTCCTGAAAACCTAAAAACATAGTTATATGCATCAAGTGGATTAAGCTTTCTGCTCTTTTAAAATTCTAACAATTGAAACTAGTCATTCATATGTTTCTCTTCTTTATGCTTGTCTAGTTGGTTTTTTGAGTCTCTTATATTGTTTGTAAATCAAAGTTTGAGGATTCCTATCAATTTGGACCTTGCCATAGGTGATGCTTTGAAACCAGATGTGATACTTCGGATCATAGAGATTCTACACTCAGCCTATAAAGCTGGACACCTCCAGATTACAGACCATATCAGTTTCTTGGTTACTTTATTGGCACGCTTCAAAGTCTTTCCAGGCAAGTTTAATGATTCTTTTCCTTTTCTCCCCACCTTTAAAGTTTAAATTACATTTGTACATAATTATGTCCACATGGTGCTGTCCATGGATAAGCTAGGAAAAATATTTCTGCCTATTTAATCAATCGTTAAGTAAATCTTGATGTTAAGGGATCTTTTTTATGGTCTCGTTGTTCTCTTTGAAAGCTCTCTGTTATAGCAAAAAGGTACATAAAAAAAAAAAAGGATTTCAATAGCTTTTCTCTGGCAAGATAGCTTACAATTTCAACTTAATAATTGCTTTCACCTCTCTTAAGATCAATTGTTATCCCAATTTTGAGAACGCAAAAATGGTCAAAGATCAATAGACGTTTTCCAACAAGAGATGTGAGCAAGATATTGTCTATTCACTGTAATCTGTCATGGGGATACTATATCTGAAATCATGAGATCCTCTAACCATGTTGGTTGTATGTTCTTTGACAAAAGATTAAGAGGTCAATGGTCAAATTACATCTGCAGTTCATCTATTGCCCGCTAAATGAATGTCCCAACTCCAGGTTGGGATAATCGTTCATTAGTTCCTGCCCCATATTCTTCAGTGAAGTGCTTACTTGTTTTAGATGCTGATCCAAGCTATGAATGTTTATCTTTCAGAAAAGGTTTATTTCGGGGCTGAAAATGAAGAGAAGATCTCAAATCGTGGATCTTTTAAGGCCATTGCTGATTCAGTGTGCTCTTGCATTTCTCAGATGGGTGACAGTGATGTTGTTCTTAAGATATTGCAGAAAACCATATTGAATGAGATGGTGTGTCTACCTGCCTCATGTCCATTCTGCTGTTACCCACTAAGCTAAACTATTTTGCTTCACCTATGTTACTATCAGATTATTATTATTATTTTACTATCTTCGATCATCAATGTGTCAGTATCGAAAAAGACCCAATGAGCAGGAATCTCTACCATTCTGAAAATGTATTTATTTCTTTCAAACCTGTGTTTATTTCGATGGTGAAGATCTTTGACCACTGGGTCTCTAATTAATTTTTAACATTGGTGCTGTATGATCAATTAGCTCTTATGGCGAGGTAGTGAAGAAAAAATCAGCTCACCCTGCTATTTCTTGTCAGAGTGATATATGCACGTATATTTTAGTCCTGTTGTTTTTCCTATAAATTGTCATGGACACTAATGTCTTAAACTTGTATTCCTTAAAAAAAATTGAGTGATGTGTGCTCCTGCTCTTTTTTTTTTTCTTGGTCTCTGTTTCAGTCTCTCGATCTCTCTTTGGACAACAAGTGTGCCATCCTCAGGATGGTCATTATGCTGGACAGTGTACCCCCAAGACTTCCAGAAGAGAATATTGTCACTTTCAGCTCATCTCTTTGTCACTATTTGATGGCTGCTGCAGCAGTGAGTATTTCATTCAACTTATGTTCCTATTTGCTTGACAACATTCTTCCTTCCCACCCTCCTAGAATGGTTCTGGTTCTGTTTTAAGTGATAAAATTCTATATTCTTCTCTCTCTCTCTCTCTCTCTCTCTCTCTCTCTCTCTCTCCCTCTCCCTCTCCCTCTCCATTCACCATCAATTTAGTGCACAACTGAAATAGAATTGGGATTTTTTTGCCTCTTTAGCAATGCATCAAGACTGCATGACAGTGTATTTCTAGGGATGATAATATTGGATTGCATTAGGAACTCCGCTGTCTTCCTATTGCACTTCTGTTACCTTATTCTGTGTATTGGATGTCCTCTCTATTTTGCTGCAGTATATTCCAGACAATGATGATGAGATTGCCGGGTCTGACCACCAACACATCTTTCGATACTACACCCAACCTGCCATCTTCTTGTTTTATAGAAACGAGAAACTTTTGAGTCTAGTGCTGAATGGGCTTCGATCCTCCATAATGGAACTTCATCCAACATTTCCATCTGACTGCAGCAAGCAATATTCGTATGAACTGTTAAGTAGGGTGAATGCAATTATATGCATCCTTCTATTCATGCTTAAGGATTTTGAACTTAAACCAAGCCTTGCTTCCTGTAAAGAAGATCTTAAGCAGCTTTTGCAAAATATACTCAAGTTACAGGTAATACTGCCGCACGGGAAGAAACATCTTTTCTTTGCCCTTACCATTCTTTTCATACTGCTAGCATGAATTTATCTAATTGTTTCATATGTCTATCATGAGAAGTTTTCACTTATTTATATGGATCCATAAGGAGGCAGATTTGTATGTTTTCTGAGGAGAGTGGCTCCTCTATTTAGTCATTTTGAGCTTACTGTCTCCTTGATATATTTTTCTTTATCCTTGAATATGATTGCTTTTGTCAGTTAATTCTATGGCTGACTTCTTTCCTTCTGTAAATCTCTCTTTGCACTAGGCAATCTCGCTTACTTTGCAATGTATATTTGTTGCAATCTTCCTTTTGATTTCTCTTTATCAATGTTGTCAGAAGACTCAGAACCAAACGGTGAATTGAATTGTTTTAGTGCCCAGTTTAGGTCAAACTGGTTTAAATCGTTTTGAACCATGACATTGACATGACATTATTACAATTGAATAATCTTATTAATTATTTAAAAATAATATGAATGATAAATAGTTTTTTATTATTTATATTTTTTTGATGGTTACTTGGTGTGAAGATAAGGCTCTTCACCTGCCTCCTTAGTGGCGCAGATTTGAGTCTTAGAAACAGCTTTTTGAAAAATGAAAGTATGACTATATATATCTCACCTTCCCTAGACCCCTTATTGGTGGGAGCCTTGTTCATTGGGTATTTTTTTTTAATAAATAATATTTTAAGAATTAATAATTATGTTTTACTAAAAACACATGATGGAAGTTATGAGTCACATGGGGGGTGACGCTGATGACAAGGAGTGCCGTTGGTAGTGGAGATTCTATTGGCAAAGAGATGTTAGGGGAAAATAACAAAACCGCCTTCAAACTACATTGTTTACCAGTTAAACTTGTTGCTGCCAGTGTCATGGGGTGCTTCTGTTGTCATGAGGTGCCACTAGAGACAGCGGTTAGCCAGTGAGTGAAAAATTTTCAAACCCTAACATAGGTGTCAGGAAAGGAAGATGAAAAAGGATGCGTGGGGTTATTTGGTCAAGGTCTTGCAATTTTAGATTTGTGTTTTTGTTTCTAGATTTATATAGCTGAACTGTATACCATGGTTGGACAGTTTTACTAGTCGAAGTGGTCAGTATAGATGGTTTGCACGGTTCTGTCAGGCTAGACAGAACTACTATTGAATTGAGCCACCTGGTCCTTGGTTCATAGTCAAGGTGGACAGTTCAGTCCAGTTTTTAAAACATTGCTTCTTCTTTTTTTTTTTTCTTTTTTCTTTTTGACTATTGTTGGTTGGAAAACTAATAAAATATTAAAATTAAGTTTCCAGAATACTGGGCATTGAATTACACATTCCATATTTCAATTTTTAAAGAATTACTTCTGCTTCACATTCTGAATTTGTTCTTGGCACCTATTTAGTATGTCAATTTATGTTCTTAGAAAGATGTTGGAAGAACAGGACTGGACGGGCCCATTAAATTGGGAACCGAACCAGTTTCACTCTTGGTTCACAGGAAGACCAGTTTCTATAAAAAAAAACACTAGTCCAACCAGCCATTTGAAATGGCAAACTGACGAAACAGTTAAACCAGCTTCAATAGTTTTCTTTAAAAGTGGTATTGGTCAGATTTGTATTTTATAATGCTTGCTCTAGGGTTGAAAGAAGCTGGAGCTTTTTTTGCATTTTAATCTTGTTAAATTTTCAATTATTTTATAATCAGGCCAATTCTGGTGTGAATTGGTGTTCAAACTGGTTTAAGATCCATCACAAGACTGGTCCAACCACTGGTCTGGTTGTGATAACATAGGCACTTAATCTAACATTCAAGGGCTTCTTAGTTGCTGAGAACTTCTCTCCTACATTGGCAATGCAGACTTCAAAAGAAACTGATATGACTCTTCAAGAAAGACACAAGATTCAGCAGGCATTTGACCAACTGATGCTGGAAACAGATAGATCACACCTATGGGATGCTGATGATTTCAAGTCAATTTTGGAAGTAGGACTCATCAATGTAAGTATTTTTGGATGCAGTGCCATCCTTGTCTTGTTTAGTTCTTTTTCCTCCATGGTCATTAGATCCAGTCGTAGGAACCTTTTGAAAGAGGTGGGCAGATGTATGGTAGGCAGCAGATCTAGGAACTTCTGCCACTTTATCATTTATGTAGTACTTTTTAAACTATCAAAAGCATACAACATCTGCCTAGATGGTAACAGAGCAAATTTGTTGATGCAGATCAATTTTACATAATGGGGGTCCAATTCTCTGGTGAAGCTTGAGAGACATGCTTAGGGTCGCAACTGCTTGCATCAAGAAAATGGATCTGGCGGGGACAGCAGGTCTGAACAGTGCTACTAAGGATGCCCAAGCCGTCGTTGTATGTCAATTTTCAACGATGTGTTAAATGGCCATGATGTCTTCGTACATTCTGAAGTGATCAACCAATCAGCGAAAGAAAAGTTGTATATGCTTACCAATTTTCTTTCATTCTTTGATGAGCCATGTTGCTCTGCGGGTAGAAAGGAGGCTGTTCGGCTCTCCCCAAAATTTTGTAAAACAGCTAGTATGGACGCAGCAATATTGAACAGTTATTTGAGATATAAAGCAATCAATACGATTTAATTTATTCTATACATATTTAGGATTTTAGATGTTTAATTTCATTTTCAGGATTTGATGTGTGTATCAAGGGACCTTTGGTTCTATCATATGTAAGCTTCTTTCAGCTTTGTAACAAATTGAAGAATGTATTAGTTGTATCTTTTGAAAATGGAAATGGCTATGTATTAGGCATGCCAACATGGCTCTGTGTCTTGGGGCTTCACCTGTACATAGCAGTCTTATTATCTGATCGGAAAGCATGTGATATGATACTGTTGTTTGAACACTTAATTCAGATTTCGTGAGATATTTGATGGAAGTGTCTATATAGATACTGATTTTACTCAATATATCTTGGGCAAGAAATGAATTCCTGTAAAACCAAAGCTGACAATATAAAAAACATTTGCCGGCAGCCCTTGCATAGGACCTGATCAATTTGCAGGCTTCTTAGCGGTCCCCATCATCTGGGCAATAAGCCTGAATTTAGACATCTTTGATTAGCTGACAACATATTTCTTTTTATAAATGCTTCCAAATATTTGCTAGAAAACTATCAAATAGCTGCCGATGTCCCAAGTAATTTTTGAAAAATGACAAATATTACCTTCTAGTTATACGTGTTCCTATCAAGGTCACTTGGTAAATTTTATCCATTTATTAGGTCTTAACATCAATATTAAGGCTAATTAAGTAAAATTAAAGGGTAACATGAATTATTTTAGAAAATTTAAAGATGTGATTTTCAGCCATTGATATGATAAGAGAATGATCAAGCATTATTTTTTGAATGATAAATGTCAACAAGATGCGAAATAAAATTATATTAGATATTTGTAAGCAGTGTAAGGCAAATAATTATGATTAGTTGCATCTGATAAAAATATGATTTCTAATACCTTTGATTTAGCTAATATTTTGAAAGAAGGCTTAAAATAGTAATAAAACTAAATGAATAGTTTAGATTTTTTTTATGCTTTATAAGATAAATCAAAGTTAATTTTTCGTACATGAATAAGGGCATGATTATCATTTAAGGTGTTTTTAGTTTGAGGTAAAACGTGGATAAAACCCCATTCAATATAAAAGGTAAGAGCTACTTTTTCTCTTTTTTTCTTTTTACTCATCTAATATTTAATAACTCCAAACTAATCATGGCTGCCAGACTTTTTCATATTATTACTTATCATTTAAAAAATTAACTATTTTATTTTTATTTACATTATGGTTGATATCATGCCTATAATGCTGACATTATTACTTATATATCTACATCTATATCAATCTATCTATCTATCTATCTATCTATCTAGACACTTATTTGTTGTTTTTCTTTTTGACCTTTTGCATCTCTTTTGCATCCAACCCAGCACATTCTAACCTACATTTTAACTACCTTTAATAATTCTAACAACCCTATTTTTATCATTATATTATTTTTAATTATTTTTCTTTATTTTAAATTAAAAAACCTATTTTACTAGCATTATTACCTACCGTACTTTTCTATTATACTCTACCCAAAGATAAGTAGACAAGATTTACTCCGTTACTGTAAAAAGGCATGCAAATCTCTCCTAAATGTTTGACCTACTATTTCCTTTCATAAATTTGAAATGATGCTGGCAATTAATTTCGATGCAGCCCATGATGCGTAAGGCAGGCAAATTACGTTAGTAAAATTTTTTATTTTATTTTATTTTTCTTAAAAGCCAACTTGTGGAAGGCTGACGAAATTAATGTGGAAGGGATTGCCTAATTACTACTACTCAAACATTATCCATCCATCAATGATAAGGTCCATCATTAATGTGCATTCAAGATTGCCAAAAAGTAGTGCCCACTGTGATATGGAGAAATGGAGATGGAGGAACAAAATAACGTTACTTATATTCATGGAGAAAATTTTCTAATTTGGACTGATTCCTCCGAAATTTCAACAATCACTCCAACTGTAATTAATCGTATCAATAAAAATCACCTCATTACATTGCCAGCTGCAGAAAAATAGGCATTTGGAATGAAAAGTAAAGAGAAATAAAATTACTAGCCTAGTTAAGAAATTTCTTCCAAGTTTAACTTAGGTGTCTAGGCCCCAAAAAGAACAGATAACCAAACGAATGAATAAATAAACCCAGGATTGAATGGGAAGCCAAAAAATAATAATAATAATAATAATGAATTTTAATTATTAAAATCCCACCAAAGGTTGAACCGATTAAGCTTCAAATTCAGGGTCTAATCGGTTTAATTGTCTGGTTCGATCGAATTTATTGGTTTAATGGATTTCAATCTAGCTTTAATATCCAATGTTATTAAAGCTAGACTAGAAGTCAAACCGATTAAGCTTCCGAATCGTGAATGTAATGATCTAGTTCAATCAATTGATTGGGTCAATGTATTTTTAAAAATAACTTTAAAATTAATATAATAAAATGTAAAAATTTGAACATAGATCTCAACCTAGATGAATAAATCTTCTACCACTAAATTACATTGCCTACTACACGCTTTTGTTAGATTTGATTATATCACAAATTTAAAAAATAATTCATTAAACTACACTAGAGTAGATTGGACCAGTCAATTGATCAGCTCCCATCCAGTCCAATCTTGATAACAATGCTGGTGTCAATTTTATTTCAAAATGATTACCCACTTAAGGTGTGCTTGGAAAAAAAAAGGGTACATTTGATAAGACTATCAGCCCTTTTTTTCTCTTATGTAATATTATGTTATCTTTAACAACTCGATTTTTTCTTCAATTAGTATTCATGTATTTGAATACCAATGGAAGTTAGTCACCTCCTTTTCTTATTGATGATTGTTTTAACCCATTTGATAAAAAAGTGTCTGCATTTCATTCAACCTTGGGGCTCTTTATTCTCACTTTTTGGTCCAATCCACCTTATATTTAAAGGCGCCCAAAAATCATGTTTGGAGCATGAATTGATGCACAACTGTGTTACATGGGTGGTATGTTAAAGAATTGTTTTTAATTTTTTATTTTTTTGATATCATTAATTGAGGGCCATATGTAGGAGGGACTCTTCACGTGGCGCACAGCTTCATTAAAGTTAGTTGTGTCGTTTCCATCTTGAAATCCAAAGACCAAGCCCATTCCAAGATTGGGAAAAACCAGTCCACAAGATCACCAGCTGTCCCGGCACACCTTTGTTTTCATGATCATACCATTGTATTAGTAAAAAGCCCTTTAACTGACCACGGCCCTGCTGAATGAATTTGATATTTTGGGTAGTTATGATTTTAGGGCTTGTTTAGATAAAATATAATAGAAAAAGGGGTGTAAACAAAGAGTGTGTAATAAAAAAGTATATGGCGTAGGAAAAAAAGATTTTTGAATGAAAAGTCAGAGAAAATAATAAAAATATCACATTGATCTAAATAAACGGGTAAAAGTATTGCTATTATACCCTCTTTTTATTACATACCCTATTCAAACAGACACCTTACGGCACTAGCTATGAAATGACTAATTAATTAAAAAGGTGATTGGTTAATCGAAAGAATTAATAAGAAATAAAAATGATATTGGTAATAGACAAAAATGATGTTAGTCTTAGTCAAAATAAAGTTAAAATAGATAAAGGTAATAATTAAAAAAATATAGATAATAATAAAAATCTTAGAATTATTATAATAATTATATTTCAAATCGAACACTTAAAAACTAAAATTTTCCCTTCAAATCTTTTTGTTTCCTTTTCAATGGAATAATCAAATCTGCCTAATATTTCACATTAAAGCCCAACATGACACATGAGAATACTTGGTCAATCCTGCTGCTTGATAATGAAACCTGACAAATTATCAAATCTACCTAATATTTCACATGGAAGCCCAACATGACACATGAGAATACCCAATCAATCCTGTTGCTTGATAAAAAAACCACCACCCCTGTACCATGGGCCCCACCTTTCATTGGAAGAGACATTGTTAGTCCCATCCTAAGGTAGTTCAAAAGGGGGGGTGAGGGGGTGAATTGAGCTTTTAAAATCTTGACCAATATAAAATTAAAGTGTTGTAATAATTGGAAGATGAATCATGCAACATGGAGCACACATATATTTTATAAAAGTTCGACCCACAACATGGTACTTAGTCCTCTCTCTGAGTCAACCTAACTAATTATACTCAGATTCCACTAATTATTAGTTGATTTTTCTGAGCTTATCAGCAAACTTTTATATAAATTATTTTTTCAAAAGCTTACCAACAAACTTATATAAAGGTTGGTTTTCCAAAAGCTCACCAACAAACTTATCCCAGATCAGCATACTCCTAGCTTACTATCCCAATCAACAAAGAATGTACAACAATAAATGTCTCTTATATAGGTTGAGTTTGTACAAAATTGAATGTAGTGGTAATAAAATATATAACAAAAAATATAAAGAGTTTCAGATTCCTTTAAATTGTTGTAGAGAATAAGCTTTGAATATAAATAATTTTCTTGCCCAATGAAGTTGGAAGAAAACTCAATGTCTGAGAGTAAATACTCTTGTTTTTCTTCTCTTTCTTTTCTTAATAGCATCTAATTCTTGTATGTTTTGAACGATCATTCTTTACTCCTTTTATAATTAAGTTTGAATTCTGCCCATTGGAGAAGTCGATATTCATTTAATGTGAGTGAATCGATAAAATTTTTTTCTATTAGAGCTTTCTTATGGGTTTTCATATCTAAGATCTGTTGAGCCATGTCTGAGTTTATTTCCCATGTCCAGGGTTAAGTTTTCAGACTTGCTTAACTTATTCAGTTAGAAACTAACTACTTGGTCATATTTGAAAGTGAAACATCATGTCTGGGTTTAAATAGTCATATTTAAAATTAAATTTTGGACTTGGACTGGTGCTTGGCTTGCAACTGACTTCTTTCTTCCATGTCTGGAAATGATATGCCATGTCTGAATTTGAGTCATCATGTCTAAATTTATTATTTCGAACTTAGATGAACCGTTCAGCTTATAGCACAGTATTCGATCATGTCTTAAAGTGAATCGTCATATTTAGAAAAGCTTTGTCATGTCTGAAATTATAATTTCGGTCTTGCACAAGTGTGACTTCCTTGCACGACTGAACTTTGTCTAAGTTTGGAGATGAGATGCCTATGTCTGATTTTTAGTCTCTATAATTGAAGTTATGATTCAGGCTTTGCTTGCATTGACAAAGTCTGAGTCTTGGCATTTTGAATATACATCTTGGGATTTTGATGTCTTTAATTCTCATTGTATCAGTGTTTGATTTTGGATTGTATGTCTAAGTTGATCACGCCATTTGCAACCTTTTTTTCTTTGTCAATGATATACAAGCTTTTGCTTTTGCAATGTTTGAGCCTTCACTTGAATGCAGATTATGTCCTATCCTTGGTGTTCATTTGATTGATTTTGGCAGCAGCTTTGAGTGTGTCCCAAATATCTTTTGAGCTTGATTAATATTAGACATATCCTTTAGCTGAAAGCTTAGCTTAGAATACTTATCTGAAGCAGTCTAGATGAAATGTCTTTAGTTGTCATTCTTCAAACTTAATGAGTTTTCTTTACTTGTGGACTTTGATCTTTATGAGCTCAGTTTTGTTTAAATCCATCTAAAGTTATTTTTAAAGTTTCAGTGTTATTCTTTTTCATTTAAATATTTACATTTTCTTCATTTATAGATATGATATTGTGGATCTTTGTCTTTGATGAAATCTATGTTGTATGTTGTCAAGTTATGTTGTTTTCTTGATGTATTATTTATTACCGCACATGTGAAAAATAATGATCAGTAACTTAAACTTTCACTCATGTGCTTTTGCTCATCATAAAAAATTAGCTAGTTAAATATGTTCATCATTAAAATCAAGCCTAGTGAAGAGTTTGGTTCACCAATCTCCCCCCTTTGATGATGACAAAATATCTGAGTAAATTTTCTTTCAAACAAATAAAATAAGAACATGCATGGAACTAATTTGAGATAATTCATATTATGACATAACTCTCCCTGACTTAGTGCATATCTAACAAGATATTCTAATCTCCCTTTTAATGAATGCACTTTATCTTTGTTTTGGTTCTTTTCATTCTCAGTCTTTCTTTATATTTCTTTCCCTTTTTATCATATCATAATAAAAAAGATAGAGTATGTAGAAGAGTAAGGGAGTAAAGTGTAAAAAAAAGATAATTTAGATAAAATGTGTTAAAGAGCTGTAAGAGACATGTAATATTCGAAAGAATAATATACTTCATTGATGAGAAAAAAGATTGTACAATTTGCGATCATATACATCAATGAGCAAATTTTTTTTATTAGTTTATTTATTGAATTTGGGATCTTGTTTCTCGAATACAGTCATATTTGTTCTTCTAAAAGATACTCGAGGAACCATGGTTGTTAATATGGATTGAGCAGTTTTTGACTCAATAGGAACTGCTGTTGGAGGAATGCGATGAGGAAGAATTTTCACATGAGCCATATACTTAGGATTGAGCAACTGAGGGTCGTCCGAAAGTTGATTTTCTTGAAGAGCCTTGTTTTTTGTAGCAACCCTACGAAGATATTCCTCTTGACCTAAGTAAATGGGTGGAGGTGTGACTAGTTTGTGTGAAGAAGATTCGGAAGGAGGTTTAGAAAGAAGTTTGGAAGGAGGTTTAGAAAGAGGAATTTTGGAAGATTTGGAAGCTAGAACTTTGAATCTGAAAGAGGGAGTTTGGATGAAGAAGAAGAGGGATTGGATTCAGGTGGAGGAAGTGTTGATGAGGATGATTATTTGTTGGTTGGACTAAAATAAGAGGAAGGAGCAAGATGAGTGGAAGGTTTAGGCATGGAAGACTCAGCATAAGGATCTTCAGATTTTGAAACAACAACCCTAAGTCTTTCTCTGTAGCCTGGATGAATGAGTTCTAAATAAGGAGAAGGAAAATCTTTTAAGATTGATAGTAGGTTTGCATCTCGATGCTTCATATATATTCCTTCTGTAAGATAATACAATTTTGGATTTAGAGTTTTTGTTATAGGAATGAAGTATTGTGGTGACTCTCTTTTAATTTGTACAAGAGCTAGAGGATTAATTTTTATTGGAGGAGGGTCAGAAGGTTTAGGAGGCTTGAACTTCACTAAGAATTCTTTTAGACATTTATCAACTTTTGGAATAGGTTTAGGTTTGAAACCTCTAGGAAAAGATTTCTTCATTATGGTGATATTTTGAGGAATGAATTCAGGATCATCAAAATGAGAGAAAGAAACATCCAAAAGAGTGAAAGGTACTTTTTAAGCTTCCATATTAAAAGTAATGGCTTTATTTATCCCTACCCTAGCATTTATTTCTCCCTAGGTCATTTTAAGTTTCTACTTAAGTTTTCTAGGAGGTGGAATAGACACATTTGTGGAGATTCTAGATGAAACTACTGATATGACTGGAATTGGATGACTCTTTTTGAAATTTGTATACATGGAAAGTTCTGTGATGACAATGTAATTAACATCTCTTTGTGAAGGTATGGAAGATTTAGGAGTGAAGTGCTTTGGAATAGTTCTAGTTTTAGAAGGTGGGGTAGTGCTTGAGAGACTTGAGGAAGAATTAAAGTGACACCCTGAGAAACTGGTGCTGAGGGAATGGAGGATCGAGAAGATGCAGATGGAGGTGGAAGAGAAACTAGAGGAAGAGGTTGAGTGGTAGGTGGAGAAGGTGGAGAAGGAGCTTTTTGTGGAAAGGATTGTAATGCAACTTAAGGCAAAGATGGAGAAGTTTTATGGAGTGATTATGTTGAGAGGTTTTCTTGGGTGTGGTCCTCAAAGATTTAAAGATTTTGGCTATTGGGATGCTTGACTCAGAGATGGTGGAGGATGGAGTGGACTTGGATGGTTGAGGTTGTTTCTATGGAAGAATGGTGACACTGGGAAAAGTGGGGAGTGTAGAGGTGTGAGGTGTGAGATGAGAAGAAGAGAGGGCATCTAAGGGATGAGGAGACTTTATGGGTAATGTAGATCTAGGCTCATGAGCACGAAAGGAAGATGAAAATGATGAGATGGGGTGTGGTGCAATGATGAGATTGAAGAGATCTCAGGGATAGAGAAGATTTGAGCTACATAGGTTACTAATAATAAAATAAAATTTATTAAATATGATATCAGGTCAACAAGTTAACAATGTCATGAAGGCACTCATGCACACTTCTTTGTTTGACTAGTCAAATTAAAGTATAATAAAAACATGATATGTTACAATTTTATTAAATTAAAACCCACTCACGGACTAGGCTTTCAAGCTAGATAGAAAAATCAACCAACTAGGTTTTGCTACCATGTATAAATTTCAACACAGCTTAAGCAGAGATCGGATTGGTGCTACCTGTGGCTTGCACCTTGCTATTGCTATATGAAACACAGAACAAGCAGGGGAGAAATTGAATTGCATGATATGATTATAGCGATCGCACATTTATTGATACAAACTCTACTGACTTTGTTACGCAATTCACATCAAGGATGCACACTAAACAAGCGTGCACTCGAAACTTAGAAATAGAATAATAGTAGAACTCAAACTGGTTGTTGACCATGCCAAGCAGTGCGCATAAACTAAATCGGTCCACACGTAAATATGTTTGGAAATTTCTGATCTCATCTAATGAGAGTCTCGTGCACTTAACATGGGGATATCTCTAATCAACTCTTAGTCGTATATTCAGGGCTCAAGGGCTTTAGCAGTGGGTACACTGCGCAAGACTACAGTCTCAATGGTTAGCCCTGGTCCAAATGACAACAGCACTCCCCAGTCAAGTCCATCTCCGGT
>JAYJMB010042766.1:0-29680 GCA_036873735.1 Pouteria campechiana
AAGTCCTTATGAGATGCAAAAGTAGTAGAATTCTAATGACTTCTAGCCTAGCTACAGGGGCATATGATTCTTCAAAATCAATTCCTTCTTCTTGAGAGTACCCTTTAAGAAACTAATCATGCATTGTTTATTACAACTAGCCCACTCTCATCCAGTTTGTTTTTGAATACCCATTTAGAGAATACATCAACATTTTCTAGTTTTGGAACTAGTTCCCATACTTTGTTTCTTTCAAAATAGTTTAGCTCTTCTTGCATTGCTATAATCTAGCTTTCATCATTTAAAGCTTGATCAATGTTAGTTTCTTCTATTGTAAATATGAAGGCATAATGACCATAGACATTTTGCATAGACCTTAAGGGGTTGATAAGGAACATTACCTACTCTTACCTCCTCTTCTTTTTTTGAACTTTGTATGTCTTCATCATTGGTGCCATTCTTTTGATTCTTCAATTTGAGCTTTTTCATATTTGTTGTAGCTTCATCTGCATCACTATCACTCTCCTTTCTCAAGATTATATTTGCTTCATCGAGTTTAGCATGTATCTATTCTTCTACAACCTGTGTTTTCTTAATGTAGACCCTAAATGCTCTACTGTTGGAAGAGTAACCAAGAAAGATAACTTCATCGCTCTTTTCATCAAACTTTCCAAGATTATCTTTCCCATTGTTCAGCACATAGCATAAGCATCCAAAGGGATGAAAGTATGAGATGTTTGGTTTTCTTCCTATCCAAAGCTCATATGGGATTTTCTTTAAGATTGCTCTTATGGGTTCAGTACATGGCAAGCAGTACTGACTTCTCTCTAGAATCTTTTAGATAATTTACTTTCATTTAGCATGGTTCTTTCCATTTCCTAAATTATCTAATTCTTTCTTTCCACAACTCCATTTTGTTGTGGAGTTCTAGGGGATGAGAAACTATGATAAATTCCTTTTTCATCACAAAAATTAATGAATCTTCTATTTTTGAATTCACCACCATGATCATTACAGATGGATATAATGGAATTTGTTTCTCATTTTGGACTAGCTTCAAAAAAGTATAAAATATTGAAAATGCTTCATCTTTGCTGGTCAAGAGAATTACCCATGTATTTATCTAGAGTAGTCATCCACTATCACATATATGTATCTTTTTCCTCCAAGTGTGACTATGTTTGATGTACCAAATAAATCCATATGCAATAATTCTAGAAGTCTGGATGTGGATACTTAATTCTAAGGTTGGAATGATACTTTAGTCTATTTTGACAATTGACAGGATTTGCATATTTGATTTTTGTCATAGTTTAATTTTGGTGGACCAATCACTGATCCTTTTTCTACAAAGACTTGATATTTGACATATTGATATGTCCCATCCTCTTGTATCATACTCATGGATCATACTTGACTGCAATTAAGCTTTTTCCAACTATATCATCTAACTATACTAGATAAATATTTCCACGCCTTTTCTACTAAATAATAGATCATTGTCTATACTGACTACATTATATGCAGATGGTTCAAACATAACTTTATGACCCTTGTCACATAATTGACTAATGCTTAGCAGATTGTATTTGAGTCCTTCCACATATAATACATCCTCTATGCATGCATTGAATAAGCCATAAATTTTATATTTTTCTTCTGGAGTCTTTTCTCCCATGTCTCCACCTATAGTATTGTCAATTGATGGTTAAAATTATAATTTTTCTCAAGTGTATAGATTTATAGCAATATAGTGTGCAATGCAAGGGTCGATCCTACAGAGAATGGTTAAATTAACTTAATTAATTTTGGTTACTGAACTATCCTAACCTTAAAAGAATGTGCTTATAACTATATGAATATGAATAATGATTGGTGTAATTTCAGAATTCAAAAGCTTAATGGAATGAAAGTAAATGAATGGCTAATTATAATCTAGAGAGATTAGTAACATGCAAAGGTCTAGGGATCAGATTTCACCACTAGATGATGCCCCTTTGCTAATGGAATGTTGGATTCAATGCCTCACTTGGGTTCGTTCTTTCAAAAGTAAGATTATTACCGTTAGGTGTGCAGGTTCAAATCAAGTATTTTCACTTATTCTAATTACCTATGATGTGTAGCATAATTGAGGTGAAAACCCATTAAGCTCAAGAACATAAGAACCAAAATAGCATGGTTTAGCATATGGTGTCTACCTTAACCATCTATACTTCTCATTCAAGAGAGTTCATAGTTTAGCATATGGTATCTACCTTAAACATGCTTTGATAATTAATCTAACTTATAATATTGGTGATCAAACAATAAAACAAGTTTAATCATTGCAAACAACATCATGAATGAAAAAAGATCACATAGCATTAATGACCAACAATCCATAACAAAGAGTATCAAAAAGGGTTACATCTTCACCCTAGAAAAAGAGATTTGGTTCATAAGAGAAAATAAAACAACTCCCTTAAAAGGATGATAATAATGAAGAATATCTTCTCTCCTTCTTTTTTCTTACTTGCAATTCCTTCTTCTTCTCCATGAGAAATCTCCTAGAAAAATGGCCTCCAAACCTTGGAGAAAAACTCCTAAAACAAAAGTGAGAAGAACCCTGGAAAAACTCTAGCTTTTTCCTTTAAAACTCCCAAGATACGCAATGCAGAAAGTTTGTTAAAAATACTAGCCCGCAGTTGGTACTGGCGATGCCGGCTTGCTACCTAGCCATTAGTGTCTACAGTCCTAGTGCCAGGTGGGGGCCGACAGTGCTGACTGGGTGTCTTGATTTTATGTTGACTTTTTGCTCCATTTTGCAACTATTATCTTTTCCGAACTTTGAGCTTCTTCTTTTCCATTCTTTTTCTCTTCTTTTCCATCTTTAAAAGACCTAGAAAATCTAACATATGTAATATAAGTGAATGAAATTCTCTCCATCAACCATACTTGGCATGGTTGTGTCGGTCCATCATAAAAAAATAGGTTATGCCATTCAAGTAGATATCTATGATGAGGGCATTGAATCAAAATTGCCTTAAATCTCTCCCATGCCTTATGGAATGCTTCACCATTGATTTGAGAGAAAGTAGCTATTTTGCTTCTCAGCTTTGCAGATTTTACATGGGAATAGAATTTACCAATGAATTTATTATACATAGATTTCCATGTTGTTAATAAGCCAAGAGCTAATGTCATGAACCATGTTTTTGCTGCATCTTTCAAAGTGTATGGGAAACATCTCATGCGTAGTTGATCCTCGGTTAGACCTTGCAATGGAAAGGCCTAGATGGTTGCATAAAAGTCACACATAAATGTTTGGAGGATCCTCTGTGGCTATGCCATGAAAAGATGGAAGCATGTTAATATGTATATGCTTTAGTTCATAATTCCTAACATTATCGTTCAATATAATGCATAAAGGTGAAATTCCTATAGTTGGGCATGCAAACTCCTTCATTAGTTGTTGAGCTTGTTGAGCCACTCAGTTCTCCATGTTGTCAACAATGTGAATTTCTTCTCCTTCACTTAAACTCTTTATCTCGATTTCTACTTTGTCACTGCTATTGTTCAATGGAAACAAAGCTAGATTCAGTGATCTCCTTTCGTTCATTCACAGTACTACAAAAGAAAGAAAGAAAAAATTTTAAAAATCTTATATACAATTAGATACAAAAAGAAAAAGAATGAGTATAACTAACTTAATCAAATCAATTTGGAACCATTCCCTAGCTACAACGCCAAAAACTTTATGGTTCAAATTATAATTCCTCACAAGTGTACGAGCATATAGCAGTATAGTGTGCAATACAAGGGTCTATCCCATAGAGAATGACCAAATTGACTTAGTTAGTATTTGTTACTGAACTATAGTATCATTAGAAAGATATATTTAGAGCAAAATGAATATTTTGTAACATTGAATGGAATCGCAGAAATTGAATAGAACTGTAAAAATCAATGGCTAATAATAATGTAGAGAGATTAACAAGATGGAGACATGTAGAGATCCAATTTCACCACTAAATGATACCCCTTTGCTAGTGGAATGTTGGATTCAATGCTTCACTTGGGTTTTTTCTTTTGAATGTATGATTATTGCTGTTAGGTGTGTGGATTCAAATCAAGTGTTTTCACTCATTGTACTTACCTATGGTGTATAGCATAATTGAAATGAAAACCCACTAAGCCTAAGAACCTAATTAACCAAGATAGGATGGTTTAAAATATGGTGTTTACCTTAACCATCTATCCTTTTTATTCAAGGGAGCTCATGGTTTATCATATGTTGTGTATCTTAACCATGCTTAGATAATCAATCTAACTCATAATATTGGTGATCAAGCAATAAAATAAATCAAATGATTGTAAACAATATAATAAATGAAACATGATCTTATAGTCATTAATAACCAACAATCCACATAACAAAGAGTATCAAATGGGGTTACATCTTCATCCTAGAAAGAGGGATTTAGTTCATAATGGAAATCAAAATAACTCCCTTCATCAAGTGTCATATGCAGAACATCATCTTCTCTTCCTTTTGCTTACTTGAAATCTCCCTCTTTCTCCATAAGAATCACCAAGGCTCTGCCCAACCCTCAGCAAAAACCCTAAAATGAATGCAAAAGGTGCCCTTGAAAAACCCTCTCTCATTGCCTAAAAAAGCAGGAAATAAGGCGAGCAAAAAATCTATAGAAATCCAGATGACGCCAGTGCCCCTACCCCAAAACTGGTGTCGCGACCCCAAAAATTGTTGGATGCCATTTTGTCATGAACAATCTGGGCACCATGGCCCCAAAATTTGTGCCATAGCCCCAGATTTTTCTAACTTGATTCTTGCTCATTTGCACACCTTCTTCATAGTTGAGTTGCATCTCTTTTATGCTTAGTTTAGACTATTCTTCTTTTAATCAAAGCATCTACACAAAGGCCAACAAATCAAATGAAAAACCCACAAATTCTCTAGGATAAATAGTATTAATAGACTGTGTAATATGTAATATAAGTGAATAGAATTCAGCCGTCAAGTAGCCTTGGCCCTAGTTGCTGGGGATTGGAGGTGCTTGCACCGAAGGTGCTTGCTGATTCAAAAGAGGTAAAACCCATTTGCATCATTTCATTTTCCATTTCACCTTTCTCCACTCTAAAGGCTTTGTTTTCCTTAGAACCCTCAAAATTTATTATGGATTTTTTTAATGCAAGTACACATGTCGTCAACAAGCAATAAAGTGAAATAAAAGATTGTTCCCACAAAGACTAGGTTACCAAATACCAAATTACTTTAGCCCTAAATTTTGTTTGAATAATCAAATGATAAAAATAAGAGAGAAAAGAAATCTAAACTTAATAGAAATTAAGAAGAGTACTATCAAAATAAGTAAAGAATTAATGATTAAGACATTTAGAATTTTTGAGTTCACCATATTAATCCTATTTGATTTCACCTAATTTAATCAATCAGTATTTATTCCTATGTTGATAACAAAGCTTTCTATTTAATTGTAAATTTTTCTCAAGTAATAATAATCTATCTCAAATAGCAAAATTCCTACACCTTTATGAAAATTCTAAACTAAAAAAGATGCATTGAGAACAAGAAATTCATATTTTTACACAAGTCTCAAGGATATCTCCATCTCATGACAATCAATGGTATTTAATCATGCTCTAATTTAATTATCGCTTCTCAGCCTCAAATTAAATCACAAATCATGTAGAAAGTATGCATACACTTTCATAAGCATTAAAATCATATTAAACACTCAACATAGATAATGAATAAACATCAAATTGAATTAAACTGAATAAAATTGAATATTCATAATCCAGCTACATTGTTACCTTAAACAAAGAGTTTAGCTCATACTGGAAGTAAAAGAAACTATAAACATTATCTTAACCATGATTGAGAAATGAAAAAGAATTAAGAAAGCACTAGGAATTGATGTGAGAATGAATTATCTCCAAGTTACACTTTCTTTCTCTTCACAACAATCTTCCTTCAAAATCTTCTCTTTGATTCAAAAACTTCTCTCCCTTGCTAAGTCATGTCTCCCTATTTTGTAGCTATTTTTCCTATTAAATTAACCCTAAATCAGGGTTAATTTGACCCCATTATTGATTTGAAACACCACCTTGCACATAGCATTCAAAAACTTCTAAAAAAAGTCACTTCCACATAGCTTGGGCGCTTAGGCCCCTAACTTGTGCACTTAGGTGCCCAACAGCTATGTAGATCTATTTTAGTATTTTGGCCATAAAATATTTCATACAATATGCAAATCATGTGATTCTTAGTGCATTGGAAAGTTAAGACAAAGGACTACAACTTTCATGTTGAACACTTTATTCAAATCAGCCTCCATCTATGCCAAAAAAATACTATAAGTTAAGATTTCTTTATATTTAGCTTCATTTTGACAAGTTTTGATGCCTGAAACACAAAATGACTTCATTAAGTAAAATATTTAATCAAATATGAATTTTCTTTTTCAATTGTAACCGAGAGAGTTTTGCACAAATGTGAAAGGGGTAAACATCCAACTTAGGACCCATACTACATTAGAGAGGCACCTAAGGGAGATCTTAGGAATTCCATATTATGAGGAGGAATCAAGGTTGAAGAGTGAAGAGCTTTTTAATGCTCACTCTACTAAGGCAACTGGAACCATTTACAACCCCACCCATAGATACATGAAGATTATAGACCTAACTATAGAGATGAGGATGCTAAGAAAGGTCATGAAGTCCATGATCCTACCCAAGTTTGGGGGACTAAGCAAGTCACTACTATATACGCGAGAGTACTTTACATGATATATCATTACTAGAGGGTGAACTACCATGATATATCAGTACTAGAGGATGAGCTGCCCAAGTTGATACTGAATTCCTTTGGTTATATGCCATCCTAGACAGATCTTATTGTGCCTTATAGGATGTGGCTAACCAAGGTCGTTAAGCATTTCTCTGTTCCCACTCTAGGTGAGTTGATTCTATGTATGTCAACATAGAAGAAGGACTAGGTTAAAGATACTCTTCTAAAGAGAATGCCGATTACAGAAGAAGACTATAGGGCAGAGATGGAGGAGAAGTAGAGAAGAGAGATGGAAGAAGATGAAGAGTCAAGTTGTAACACCCCGCTTTTTAGGGTGTTACCAAAAGACTGGACAATGTGGAATCTTAGACAGAGTCTTCTCTACATTCTTTGATCCTATACTTGTATAGTCACATTTATACAATCCAATGGAAATATAATTAATATCATACACTACACATCAGGCCCACACATAGCCCAAAATATTAAATCACATTATGATGGTAATAGATTACACATACTACTATATGACATGCAAGAGTACTTATGATATACGGGCTTTAAGTTATACACCATTTAATTTTTACAAATTATACACTATTAAAATAACTACAATTTGGATTCTATCATCTGATTCTGCCATGTGTATGATGAATTGTCATAGCCTATTCCCAATCATGAGCCTCAACCCCTTGTTGCACTCTGTCTTCTAACTTATGAACTAAAAATCATAATAAAAATGGGAAGAGTCCGGGCGAACTCAGTAAGTAGGTAAAGTGGTAAAGATCATCATGAAAATCATTAAAATCATGATCAAATTGTTTCAAATCATCACATATAATTCCAAATCAATTCGATTCAAAAAATCTCCTGCAATTCCAAATCCATCTTAGCAATTATAGCCGATCTCATACACATGCCACTTGATAATATGTGAAATTTGTAACTATGCAACACATCCATATGGTCATGATGTACATGCAATCATAAACCTGCTCATAAACAACCTCACATCCCCATACCAGGGATCTACCATCCGCCGCAACCCAGGCTCCATATTTAGCCTCATGTCTCAGGCTCATCTCATGTCCAGAAGCAAATACGCACATGCTATCAAACCACATGACCATGACAGGCCTTATTCTCATTCGGGTACATACATTGTCATTATCATGATATTCTCACTTATCATGTCCTTATCAGATCTTTCCTTATCATCAAGGCATCCATATTCACATACAATTATTATCTTCAATCCAAGACTATGATAGGTTTCATCAGTCTTATTATTATTATTATTATTATTATTATTATTATTGTTGTTGTTGTTGTTGTTATATACATTCACTATTTTATATCTTGTTTAAATTGCAATTCATCACCTTTCTCCTCTTCGATGTAAGATGGGGTTGTTCCTGTAACCCTGACTATGAATGTTGCCAAATTCATGACGACACTATTGTGTTATATTTAGTATCCTGCCTTCATTACAACACGGGCAATTCAGGTTTACCACTCACATCTACTATGAGAGTTAGTTATGACCTTGCTACTGAAGTTTACATATTAAAGAATTCAAGTCTTATACATTTTATAAGGCTTAATCTTACATACAATAAACTTTCCATATTATACATTTCATATGTTCTATATTTCACATAGGTCATGTTTTATCTAGTAATATTATCAGGACGTCCAAGCCATCAAGGCTAACAAGCCATTAAGGCAGAAGCGGCACCCCAAGGGTGTCTAGCAGATATATAAACTATGCCAGCAATACAGCATAGTGGCACCACAAGTGTGTCAATCGAATATATAACTATGCCACCACCATGACATATCGGCACCCTAAAGCTGTCTATCACATATGAAACTTTGCCAGCCCCATGGCATAGCGGCACCTCAAGGGTATCTATCAGATCTAGACCATTATGCCACAAAGTTGTATCTACCCCCATAGGTGTCTCATCATGTCTAGGCCTTTGCTACATCAATGCCATCCAGGCAAAATCATAACATATCGGTGGATTTTCACTAGATTTAAGGGGTATCCTGGCACTATCATAGTCATACAATGCTTAGTCATCTTCAGAACTATGTCACATTTGTGCTTTCATAGACCGATTGCTTTCATGCCACCCAAGCATTATCATAAACATTTCACATGGTTTAATCATGTCTATTCCTCACTCTTAATGATATGCCATGTAATGCATAGTCAAATAAGGCATTCGATTATATCTAGTGATAGCTAATCAAATTCCCATTGTAACGTATGAAATTTTCCTCTTTTCGTTACTTCAAATTAAGATTCCAAAATAACACATGGGCATGCCATCAATTACCGCACTCATTCAATTAATGGGATACATATAGTCCAAAACTGATCAAACTCATATATAGAAATCCAACACTCATAATTAATCATAAAAGTCATAAGATTTCACCATGACTACTTGAACAAATACAATTCTATTCATTTCAAAGTCTACTCATGGATTAAATATTCTTATCTATCATCTGACTCTATCAAGTCATCATGCCTCATAATGCAAGATCATAAAATGCAACATTGAATCATTCCCATTGAAAGATACATAGCTGTAAATCCAATTAAGCACATATGTGGGGATCCAACTCTCACACTAAAAGTCATATAATTTCATCATGAACAAATAGAATTAAATTTGTTTCCAAACCATCTCATAGAAAGATATAAATTCATCATTTCAATCAGAGAAACCATGTAATAAATACATGTAAATGGTGATGGGAAGGAAAACCTTGGGATACACATCATCCCCATTCATTTCACATTCATATATATCAAAGGAACCTAATTACCTCATATAGGGTTAATCACAGTCTCTGTGCTACACATTCTCCTTGATCCCCAATTCGGTAGCTAAATTCTAACTTAAGTTGAAAGGAGCCCTATAAAAATGACATACATCCCTATTGAGATTCACATGTGTTGAAGTAAGATTTACTTTAGTCTCATAACCCATTAGTATGCTTCTCTGACTTATTACACATCTCATGCTCTGTTTAAGCAGGATACAATATCTTTCTTAACACTTGATTAAGGAACAATTTAATCTTGTGGGAAAATTGCCTAAATATATGTTATCTCCCTTGGTGCCATTTCATCAAATACTTGGCATCATTCAAGTTCTTAGTTCCCAACAAGGTGTAGTAGCTGGAATCCACTTCCCACATCATATTAGAACAATTATATATGGTTAATGTCAAAATTGATCTTACTAACTAAACTATCATGCCTTAACTTCTAAGCCAGCTCATGCACAACATGTACAACAATAGGGTTAACACATGACTATCCAACCTAGGGACAGTCAGCTGCATGAGTTTCTTATAGTTAATTCTTATCATGAATATGGTAATTAAACTTTAAAATCAATTTCACATGAAACCCCCAACTACTCCTTACAATTTCAAACCCTAACTTCTTCTAGGGTTGTAGGATACAGCCCAAGAATTGTATAAATCATGAATTAACTCAGGGGAAATACCTTTTAGTGTGGTTACTCATTGATTTCCACCCCACAATAGAAATTCCTCCTCAATTATTCAAGTAATCTCCTCCAATTGCAGAAAAACCCAACTTTCTTTTCTTCTTCCACCATCCAAATGATGGAAACTAGGGTTTGAGTAGGTAGGTTGCTGGATTATACTCATAAATAAGTGACTTTCCCTCAAATTCAAGTGCAACTTATCAAGAAAATATGGGGTTTCAGGTAGGGAAGGGAAGAAGAACCAACGAAAGAAAAATGGGCATGTAACATTTAAAAAAAGGATTAAGTCAGTGTTACTTGCACGCAAGTGCCACAGTGCCCAACCCACTGCATGTCCCTTCCCCTTTGCCTTCGCACTGGGCACCGCGGCCTCCATTTTGGGCACCACGGCGCCCAACTTGCTGCCCAGATTTTCCTTAGTTTTTTGTTTTATCCTAGTTCTAAACTCTATTCCCTTGCTTTTTGCCATGATTTTCCACATAATAATGACACATGAACACAATTAATTTGGCCCCTCAATTGACTAAGGATCAAATCATTTAATTAGCTTTATAGTTATTGATTGATTTCATATTCATGTGCAATATATACATGCATAATAACCCCAATTGCCTTATTTAAAACAAAAATTTTCTTGTCTCCTCTCAAATCATCACATACAGACCCAAAAACTAAAAAATTTCCTCATCCCAAAATTTTGAGCATTACAGTCTACCCCCCTTACAGAAATTTTTGCCCTTGAAACTTTAGATTTCATTATTGACTTACCTTCTCATCTCATTTTCTCATTCATAGGATTATCTGATACTTGAATCAATTCCTCAATATATTCACCTTTTTACAACCCATTCTTTCATAATTATATCAAATTGTCAACTAAGTATATCTTTTACATCAGCTTATACACATGTCTACCATGCCCTTCCCTAGTCATGACCTTATGAACTGTCTCTATTTTGCCCGGATTACTTGAATAATAACAATGCCCATACAAATCATCACCTTCTCATAGACTCATGGTTAGTTCTTTTTAGATAGAATAGTTTAGCTAGATTAGAATAGAATGAAAGTGTAGCCTCCTAATCTCCATCATAGCCTGAACATGGCAGATTTCAAATGAGGGTAGAGGTCATGGACATTATACAGTTCCTAAATTCTAGTAGGGGGAGCAGAGGTCTCAAATGACTGTAGTGGTTCAGGCTACTAATGCTCAGGAAACTCAAGCTATGGATCATGTCATTACAAGTAATCTTTTTGTCTGTGATTACATGGCATATGTATTATTGTACCCAGATGCATCTCAATCATTTGTGTTTGTTGCATTTGTGGAGAGAGCAAGATTAACTAAACATCTCATGTGTCATGTGATAGAAGTGTCTACACCATTGAAAGTAGTTAGTATAGCTTCTGAGTCCTGTTATGACATTCCCACAGTAATTGAGAGTAGACGGTTTCATGCTTATTTGATTATGTTGTATATGGAAGGTTTGGATGTTATATTGGGCATGGATTGACTAGCCAAGTATGAGGCTAGGATTGATTGGAAAACTAAACAAGTGATCCTAAAAGCTCCTAATGAGGTGGAAATCATCTTTAGGAGTTTGCCTAAAGGTAGGATACCTAAACTTGTATAAGCTATGAGAGCCCTCAACCTAGTGCGGAAGGAGTGTGAGGCCTATTTGAAATCTGCTATAGACACCCATTCTAAGCATTGATCAGTGGAGGATATACATATAGTACATGACTTCTTAGATGTGTTCCTAGGTGAATTGTCTAGATTACCTCCTGAACGGGAAGTAGAGTTTTTTTTATTGATCTTTAGTCTAGAGTAAAACCAATATCCAAGGCTTTATACAAAATAGCACTAGTGGAATTGGCAGAATTGAAAGTACAATTACAAGACTTGATGTTTAAAGGGTTTATCCATCCCAATGTGTCACCATGGGGGCGCCAGTACTATTTGTGAAAAATAAAGATGGAAGCCTGTGATTATGTATTGATGACTGAATTTCAGTTACTGATATTTTTTTTATTTTTAGGCTTAATTTCATGCAATATTTAATTAGTTTGATGCCAATTTCACATATTTTTATTGTGTGTTTAGGTTATTGGAAGAGTGGAGAAAAGGAGTGAAAGCAAGCAAATATGGAGCAACAAAGCAGTGACGAAAGGCAAATGAAGTAGCAAAGGAAAGGAGCTGAAGCAACAAGGAGGTGGTATGATCAGTGTGTTGGTGCTGCCGGTGCCAGCGGTTGATCAAACCATGGATTAATTACTTTTTTAATATTATTTTATTATGCAAAAAATTTATATTTTTAAGCCTATTTTTAGCAATTTTTGGGAGTCCTAGAGAGGAGAGTCTAGGGTTTTTCTTGGAGGCTAGTCTTAGGAGATTTTGAAGAGCAAAGAATGAGATTCAAGAGAGCAAAGGTGATTTAAGAAGGCAAATTGCAGTATGATGATCTTCATAAAGGGAGTATCTTTGAATATTTCTTTAGTTTATTATTCTTATAAGTTCAAACCAACAATTCATTTTTTTAAAGTTAGTTTTAGGTCTAACTTAATTTAATTTAATTAATTGATTATTCTTTATGGGATTGACCCTTGCTTATGCACACTATACTACTATACACTTGTGCACTTGCGAGGTATTATAATTTGAACCATCAAGTTTTTGGCATCCTTGCCAAGGAATGGTTTCCAATTGATTTAATTAGATTTAGATACAATTTTTTTCTTTATTGTAGGTTTATTGTATATAGGATTTTTAGTTATTTAATTTTCTTTCTTTTTGTTAAGCTTTGATTACAAGGAAGAAGAACACATAGGAGAGAAGACCTCGAAGGAAATTTATGATCTATATGAGATGCGTGGGGCGAACTCACAATAGGAAAGTGTTAGAGGTAGGTCCAGAGGAATGTATGAAGTGAATGCTAACACTAAGCTTTTTATGCAGATGTAGAGATGATATGCTCCATGATAATGAATCAGAAACAATCCATTCTTGTTGAGGTATGCTCTATTTGTGGTATTTCTGGTCACTCATACAATATTTGTCCTTCTAGGTAGAGTTTTATAGATTTTTTAAGACAAGCCAATACAATAAATTTCTACAACTAGCAACCTTGTGATGATCCATATCTTGGTTGGATAAGTCATACCAAATTTTCATGGAACAACAATCAGAATCTGATTCAAGCTGGAACTTATGTTCAACCAACAAAGCCAACTCTAGAAGAGACATTGCAAAGTTTTATCTAGGCAACCCAAACTTGGTCCTAGAATGATGAAATATCATTCCAAAATACTGAATCAAGTTTTCAAAATATGGAGAGAACCATGAAGAATATAGAGACTCATTTAGAGCAAATTCTAGAGGCCGTGCAGAGTAACACATATAGAAAGCTACCAAGTCAGCCTAAGTAAGTGAAAGTTGTCACAACATTAGGAGGTGGTAAGATAATACATGATAAAGTTGTTAATGTAATTAACAATTCTAATATTTTTGCAGATGATGAAGAGGAGGTGAATGTAAAGAGTGTTGTGCTTTCAATTCTTAACCCTGAACTCAACTACAAGCCACCACCACCTTATGATTCACCTATCCCATTTCCTTGGCGTTTAGAACTAAACAAAGTTATTGAAAAACCTTGCGATGACAATGAAAAAAATCTAGCATTAGATGTTTTCCCACAAGAAAAAGTTGGTGAGATGATTGAAAATTCTAATGAAGCTCAAAAAAGGAGGAGATTAAAGAAAAATTTGAACTGGAGCAATTGCCTCAAGCTTTAAGATATGCAACTATAGGCAATGATTTGTGCTTTCCAGTGATGTAGTGGATGGAATGATTATGGAGTTTTAAAGAGAACCCCTAAACACAGTTGAAGAGGCACAAGTTGAAGGAGATGAATTAGAAGATATTACATCACTCAATAATGTTTGGGAGAATCAACATTTTCCAAGCCACTACCAAGTTTCAAAGAACCGGATCATAGAAAGGCCAAATTTCAATTAAAAGATGAAAGACCATAGTCAGGCTGAGATTTTAAATCAAGCACTTCTTGGTAGGCAACTCAAGCATTTTTTGAACTTTCTTTGTTTTCTTATCATTTAGCTTAGAGTTTGCTTGTTTTGTTTCCTATTAGGATAGATTGTTTTTAATTTCTAGTTCTGTGTGTTTTATAGAAGGAGGAAGTCTAATCTTTGAGGATTGCAAATGCTCTTCCAAATGCTAAAATCGATGATGCCAAGCTAGCTCCAGAAGAAGAGAATGAGAATGCACTTCATTCAGGGAAGCCCTTGATCTTAAACTTCTTTCATTATTAGTGATAGGGGAACTCACTTTTGCAATAAGGTTTTTGTAGCTCTACTTAGAAAGTACAACATTACACATCGAGTTACAACTCCTTATCATCCTCAAATGTCAGGCTAAGTTGAAGTTAGCAACCTGCAAATTAAGGCAATTTTGGAATTAAGCCAATTTTGGAAAGGACAATACTGTGAGAAAGGATTGGGTGATGAAGTTAAATGATGTATTATGGGCTAACAGAACCACCTTCAAAACCCCAATCAGAATGAGTCCCTATAGACTTGTTTTCAGGAAAGCTTGCCACTTACCAAATGAGCTGGAACACAAAGCATATTGGACAATCAAAAATCTGAACTTTGATTTGCAAAAGGTAGGAGAGCAAAGGAAATTGCAGCTCAACAAATTGGAAGAGCTGAGCAATGATGCATAGGAGAATGCAAAGATTTATAAGGATCAAATGAAGAAACATCATGATGAATTCATTCACAAGCCGTACATTGAGCCTAGAATGGAAGTTCTACTTTATAACTCATGTTTACATTTGTTTCCAAGAAAATTGCAATCTCACTGGGTTGTTCCATTCTTAGTCAATCAGGTGTTTTCGTATGGAGCTGTCGAGTTAAAGAATCTGAAAGATAGTAGCACTTTCTAAGTCAATGGGCACCTAGTGAAGCAATATGTCAGAAATGACTCCCAATTGTCATTGAATGAAGTCTGTAATCTTTAAAATCCATGAAAAAGGGAGGTCATCTTACCTAGAAATTAAATAAAGCACTTTTTGGGAGGCAATCCAAGCTATTGAGTTTTTCTTTTTCTTTCAGCTAATTTGAGTTATTAGGAAGAGTTGATTTGTTGCTTTAGCTGATAGGTTCGCATTAAAGTTATTTGCTTAAGTTATATTTTGAAAATTTGCAATGAATATTTTGTTCTTTGTGATTAATGACAGGTTAAAAGACTTGATGTAAGTGAATTGGAAGCAAAAATCGTGAGAATTTAAAGTAGGGATCACATGATGTAAATGCTAGAGTTATTAAGCGAAATAAAGCGATTCAACAAAGTCTTGAAGAAGGGGAACAAAGCACATGAAGTGTCAAGGTCAAATATCATCACAAGGTGCAAGAAAAGAGGGGATGCTAAAGTAGGCAGTGAACAACACCACTGGCTCCGAGGTAAGTAAAAAAAAATGGTGCAAATGGGCAGCAGGTGGCACCGCCGGTACTAGCCTGGCGCCCTTCTTCACCTTTCATTTGTGCCCCGCCACTCACCTCCCTTCTCTCCAAACTCAAAACCCCACTTTCCCTCTTTCTTCTCCACACTCCATACCTTTATTCCCCACTTCAAATCCCTCCATTCTACAATCCTCTTTACTCTGTAATTCTCCCAAGTGCATCGTTCTTCATCTTTCTCTCTCTCACTCACTTAATTCGCATCCACTTCTTTTTATCCAAGCCATCTTTCCAAGTTGGGTTCTTAAAAACACTTGCAACTTGAAGAATCCATGGTGAAATCTTATCTTGTTATTTCCAAATGAAGGAGATGGGTTTTTGTGATGAGAAGGTGGTTCTCATGTTGCTTATGACATATTTGATAAATTACTTGAGCAAAGTTGTGTTGATATTCAAGGTGGTAGTTGAGC
Source organism: Pouteria campechiana (assembly GCA_036873735.1). NCBI lineage: Eukaryota > Viridiplantae > Streptophyta > Magnoliopsida > Ericales > Sapotaceae > Pouteria > Pouteria campechiana. The sequence goes on from JAYJMB010042766.1 coordinate 16,269, forward strand.
CCTAATGTGTGTGGATGTCTATGCTTAGAGTAGTGTGAAATTTTTAGGCTTGTGAAATGAACTTGATCATGTTTTGCAAATGAAATACCGCCAGATGCCTCTGTTGATGAGTGATCTGACAATTTTAGGGAAGTCCTCAGTTCTTATGTTTTATTTTCACATTGAGGACAATGCTTGGTTTGGGTGTGGGGGAGTAGTTGAGTCTGTTGAGTCAGTTGTTGTGAGATTTACAGTATGACTATCAGGATTTGCCTCCAAAATAATTTGGTGCTAATGTATTGAAATTAATTAGGATATTTCTCTCTTATGTCATAATCATGCAAAGTGCATGCAAATTAGCTAACAATATTATGAATTCATTGAATCATTTTGATTGCGACAAGAATGTTAAAACTTGGTTGAGTATCCCTCAAGGCAAAATCCTAGATAACATGTTTACTTGAAAGTGATTTAGGCATTCTTTGATCAGTTTGAGCCTTTCAAGCTAACCTAGTACACTCATGTCACTAGTGTTCCCATTGAGTTTTATGAGAAAATGGCATGTGCAATGCATGTGAAAAACCACCATTCAAATTGTTTTCTTTAGCCTCATTATCTAAACCTATTTTACCTAAAAAACCATGTGTACCTATTAAAGACATATTTTATGCTTATGGTTGTTGATAGGTAAGAATGAAGCAAAAGAAGATAAGTTTGGGAGTGTGAAAAATTGAGTATACCATGATACAGAAAGAAAGAAGGGACAAAATAAAAACAAGCGAAGTAAAGAATTATATTTTGAATGGGGGGATCACATCCCAAGAATTAAAAAGAAAACAAGTTTGGGGGTGTGATAGTAATACAGCCCAGAATTAAGGGAAAATAGAGAGAATCCCAACAAAAGTTTAAAGAGTGAACAACCTTGTGCAAGTTTATTTTGTCTCTTATTTTATTGATCTTTGCTTCCTTTCTTTGTTAGCTAAACCAAAGGCCTCATTACAAGCTTAGCTAAGACCTATTAATCCAAGTGAATAAGAGTTGTCTACATTAGTGGAGAGGGATTATGAAAAGCAAGTTTATGATTTGTCTTGTGAAAATTGTTAGAATCATTAGTTCACATATTGTAAGTTGACAAGTATGCATGGAGCAAAAGAGTAACATAGCACACACGCATCCACAATTTTCACTTCATGACAGGATTGATTAAATATGAGTTTCATGTAATTATGTTAGAAGTGTTTTGACTAAATTATAAATTATGTGTACATGAGTAATTTGTCTAGCATGTATTTGATCATTTGAGAGAGGTTATTTTAATTGTTTCATTATTCCAGTTGCTAATTTTGCTTGAGGAAAAGCAAGGAATTAAGTTTGGGGGTATTTGATGAGTGAATTTCAGTTACTTATATTTAGTATTCTTAGGCTTAATTCCATGCAATCTTTCAGTAGTTTGATGCCAATTTCACATGTTTTTATTATGTGTTTAGGTTATTGGAAGAGTGGAGAAAAGGAGAGAAAGCAAGCAAATATGGAGCAATAAAGTAGTGATGGAAGGCAAATGAAGCAGCAAAGGAAAGGAGCTGAACCAACAAGGAGGTGGGATGATCAACATGTTGGCTTGTGTGGAAAAGTTACATTTTTAAGCCTATTTTTAGTAGTTTTGGGAAGTCCTAGAGAGGAGAGTCTCGGGTTTTCCTTGGAGGTTACTCTTAGGAGATTTTGAGGAGCAAAGGCAATTCAAGAAGGCAAATTGCAGTATGATGATCTTCATGAAGGGAGTATCTTTTATTTTCTTCATGAACTAATTCCTTCTCTCTTGGGTGAGGATGTAGCCCTTTTTGATGAACCTTGTTATTTGGATTATTGATTATTTAATGCAAGTCTGTGTTTTTATTCATGGGTTTTATTTCAATCTTTTGATTTGTGTGATTGCTTGATCACCAGTTTTTAAAAATCTTATTGATTATCTATACATAGTTAAGGTGCATATCTAATGCACAACCATGAGCTTCCTTGAATGAGAAGAGTAGAAGGTTAAGGTGCACTCCTAATGCACAACCATTCTTCTTGATTCATAGTTCTTGATCATAATGGGTTTTCACCTCAATTTTACTACACACCATAAGTAATTGGAATGAGTGGAAGCGCTTCATTTAAAGCCACACACCAAATGGTAATAATCATATCATAGAAAGAACGTACCCAAGCAAGCATTAAATCCAATATCCAAATAGCAAGGGTAATCATTTAAGTGATGAAATCTAAACCCTAGACCTTTGCCACTTGAGATTCATCTTATATTATTTTATAGCCCTAGATTTCTGATTATTTCTTCAATTTATTATTCTTATTAGTTCAAACCAACAATTCATCTTTTCAAAGTTAGCTTTAAATCGTAACTTAATTTAATTAAATCAATTGACTATTCTCTGTGGGATCAACCCTTGTTCACGCACATTGTACTGTTATACCCTTGTGCACTTGCAAGGTATTATAATTTAAATCATCATATATTGATTACAGAGAATTGAATAAGGTGACTATCAAGAACAAGTATCCATTGCCCGTATCGATGATCTATTAGATTAGTTACAAGGGGCTACAATTTTTCAAAGATTGATTTACAATCTGGATATCATTAGATGAGAATTAAGTTGGTAGATGTGAATAAGATTACTTTTAGGACACGATATGGGCATTCTGAGTTTCTAGTAATGCCATTCAGTTTAAGAAATGCTCCGCCTATCTTCATGGACTTGATGAATAGGGTGTTCAAACTCTACTTGGATCACTTCCTGATTATGTTGATTGATGATATTTTGATATATTCCAAAAATAAAGAAGGACATGAAGCCCATTTGAAAATGGCACTTTAAAGGTTGAGAGAGGAGAAACTATATGCAAAGTTGAAGAAATATGATTTATGGATGAATAGTATAGCTTTTTTAGGCCATGTTATTTGTGGGGACGGTATTTCAGTTGATCCTCACAAGATGGAAGCTATGGCGAATTGGCTTAAATCGAGTACAGTGATAGAGGTTCAAAGTTTTTTGGGGTTAGTCAATATTATAGGAGATTTGTCAAAGGATTCTCCACAATGGCTATGCCTCTAACTTAATTGACTTGTAAAGGAATCTCATTCTAAGTGATCAATGTGAGGAAGCATTCCAGGAATTGATAAGGTGATTGATAGAGGCATCGATTCTTACTGTACTATCTGGACGAGGCAGATTTGTAGTATATAGTGATGTATCAAAAAAAGGATTGGGGTATGTATTGATGGAGAATGAAAATATGATTGCAAATGCATCTAGATTATTGAGGTCCCATGAACAAAATTATCCCACCCATGATTTGGAGCTTGCAGCAGTGGGTTTTGCCTTGAAAATCTGATTACATTAGTTATATAGAGAGAAGCGTGATGTGTATACTTATCATAAAAGTTTAAAGTACATTTTTATGGTAGAGACAATGGTTGGAACTACTAGAAGATTATGATTTGACTATTCATTATCATCAAGAAAAGGCTAATGTAGTGGTTGATGCTCTGAGTAGAAAATCTGGGAGCAGTATGGCATGCATGCTCACACCAAAAATAGAGTTATTTGAAGAACTAAGGTGCTTAGACTTGCATGTGGGGATGAATGGAATAATGGCCTAAGTGTGTCAGTTAAGTAGTCAGCCAACTTTGCTAGATGAAATTAAAGCAGACTAGGAAGATAATACAGATGAGGAATTCTAGAAATTAAAAGGAAAAGCCTAAAGGAATGAACTACCTGATTTTCTATTGGGGACAGATGATATTTTGAGGTATTAAAATTGAACAGTGCTTTCTAAACGAACTACTATGATAGAGAAGGTATTAGAGGAAGCGCATTATTCACCCTATATCATTCACCCTAGCAGCACCAATATGTATCATGATTTGAAATCTTTGCATTGATGGATTGGCATGAAGAGTGATATAGCTAAGTATGTGGCTAAGTGTTTGATATACCAAAGAGTGAAAGCAAAACACCAGAGGCTGGGCAGCTTATTACAGCCCATTGAAATCCTTGAATTGAAATGAATAGACATAACTATGGATCTCATCATAGGCTTGCCAAAAACAATAGAGGGATTTGATAATATTTGGCTGATTGTAGATAGACTGACTAAAGTAGCTGATTTCATCCTAGTTAAAACCACTTTTACTACTAAGAAGTATGCCTAGATCTATTAGAAAGAGATTGTAAGGCTACATGATGTACCGAAAATTGTTATTTCAGATTGGAGATCAGTGTTTATGTCTAAATTTTAGAAAGCATTACACAAGGCGATGGGAACTCATTTAGACTTCAATAGTACCTATCATCCTTAGACTGATGGACAGACAGAATGGGTAAATCAATAGTTATAAGATATGTTGAGAGCATTTATTCTTGAATGGGGCAAGGCTTAGAGCCAGTATTTGACCCTCGTTGAATTTACTTATAATAATAGTTATCATTCTAGTATCTAGATGGCTCCTTTTAAAGTTTTATATGGATGTAAATGTATATCACCTTTATATTGAACTGAAGTCAGTGAGCATGCTTTAGTGAGACCGCAGATGATTGCAAATAAAATAGAGAATGTGGCTCAAATAAAGGAAAAGATTTAGATTGTACAATCATGCCATAGGAGCTATACTGATATACGAAGGCGTGACTTTGAATTTCACGTGGGAGACAAAGTTTTCTTTAAAGTGTCTTCAATGAAAAGGGTAGTACAATTTGACACAAAAGGAAAATTGATCCCAAGGTATATCGAACCTTATGAGGTTTTGGAATGGATTGAAAAAGTAGCTTATCGGATTGCATTGCCACCCTCATTGAGCAAGATCCATAATGTATTTCATATGTCATCATTTAAAACATATAAGTCAGATCCTTCACATGTTATGGCCCTAGAGGAAATCCAAATAGGAGACAATTTGCAATATTCAGAACAACCAATTCGTATTCTGGACAATAAAGAAAAGCAATTGCAGAATAAAGTAATCTGGCTTGTAAAAATACAATGGAGCCATCATATTGGAGAGGAAGCGACTTGGGAACTTGAAGATATGATGTGAGCTCAATATCCTTATCTATTCACCTGAGTTTCGAGGCCAAAACTTTTTATAAGGGGATTGAATGAGGCACCTTGAATATTGAGGCACGAGTCAATTATTTCTTTACTTTGCAATTGATTAGTGCATGTGTAAGTAGAAAGGTTTTCAAGAAATTAAGAATATAATTTGATGAAATCATGAGAAAGATGATTAATGATAGGTGAATTATGGTTCATAAGAAAGCATTATGTTGAAAAGTTGCAAAACTTGTGACATGAGGGGTCACGTGTGCACATGTGTAACACCCAAGGTGTTGAAAATGGGGTAAAATTAGAAAAATTTTGAAATTAATTTGTGATTGAGAAGCTGAATATGAAAATGGTGTCACTTGTATCCAATTTTTTTGGCATATAATTTGGATGATTTAGAAAAAAAATTTCAACGTAAATGTTGTAGCCCTTGAAAGTATCTTTTCAACGCATAAAGAATTATGTGATTTGGACATCGTATAAGAAAGTTATGCTCAATTTACCAAAACTGTAAAAGGGGGGATAGCGGAAAGCTGAGCCGTGGCTCAGGAATCCTGAGCGTGGTGCTATTTCATGCAGGGTGGCCAGTAGAAATTTGAGCTGCAGCACAGGAAAGCTAAGCCATAGCTCAGGCTGGCAGGCCAAGTCGGTGGCTCAACTTTTTAAGGTTGTTTTCTGATTTATTTCATTTCTATCTTCTCCTTTTCCTTCCCCATGCCCTACCCTCTTGCTCCAGCCCTTATACACTCCAAAACCTTGTGATTTTAGCTAGAAAAACAAGAATTTGAAAGTTGTAACCCATATTTATACCCCAGTCTCAAATTTCATCCATTCTAACGGTGGATAATGGAAGAAAATCTAGTTTGTTACAAATGGAAGAAGCTATTTGGAGTTTTGGGCTTGGAATCTTGTTTGTGAATGGAAGCCACACTTGGATTTCATGGTAAGTCATCTTTCCTCAACCGAATTTAGATTTTATGTTTGCTAGGGTTTTTGTGAATAGTGAGATTTGGGAGAAAATGGTGGAATTGATATGAAAATCATTGGGAAATAATTAAGTAGTTGTTTATGGTGTTATTGAAGTGTTTGGTGTATGAGAAATTCCATTTTGGTTGTTGTTCATAATCTACATGAACTTTGGGTGTATAAGTAGTTAATTGAGTAAACTAATGGCCTAATTAGTTTGTTTTATGATTAATTAGATGATAGCTATGTTGTATGATGAATATGCGTGGTTGAAAAGGGAAATTCATGTACAAGGTAATTGATTAATGACTTAATTGAGTTAAAGACCTAATTGGCTTGTTATGTAATTAATTACATATTAATTAGACTATATCATGAATGGGTATTGATGGAAATCAGATTCCCTTAATATAGTTAATGAAATGTTATAATTTAAATGATGCTTATGTAAGGTTTAATAAGATGCACCAAAGAGCAGTACACCATGAGAAAAAGGGTTTAATTATAACTCTAAGATCTTCATGAAGGGAAACGAAGGAATGATCATTTTAGAATGTCATTTATTATTAATGAAGTTTGTTTTCTTGCTAAGAGTGTTGAAAATAAATGGTATGATAGTAAGAATGCAAGTAAAGATGTTATCTCATTTTGGACAATTGAAAGTTAAAAATTATGCATAGTATCTATCTAATGAAATATTATGTAAATTGGATCATACATGTATAGGATTGTTGGAATATGGACAGAAAGCCACGCTAAAGGACATAAAGATTTCTGCATGGTTCTTTATGTAGATAAGTAGGCTGTTTTCTAATTGATTGTATTGTTAGATGGGATATAGTTATCCTGTTGATTGTATCCAGACATGTATGCACGGTTGGAGATATTGGATATTGTTTCATTAAAGATTGATGTTTATTTGATTTTATAAATTAATTATTATTTAGGATAGTGGATATGCCTTGATTATTTATTAAATGGATTTCTTTATTATCCCTATACTATGTGGCTGTGTGAACATGATGGGACATGAAATATCCCATGAATATGGCATTGTGGGGGTTTTGTGGATCTATGAATTGAAGGGGATAGAGTATATTTTCTAAGTTGATTGGCATATCTTTTATGAGATAAATATTTGAATATTAGGGATGGAGAATATCCCATATTTTATGTATGACAATAATAGTTTTGTGTGTATGGATGTCCGGATGAGAGGGACAGAGAACATCCCCTGTTTGAGTTGAATAGTATGTCTTATATGGTTGTGTTTATATTGAATGGATTGACAGTGTCTTATATGTTTGTGTTTATATTGAATGGATTGACAAAGTAAGTATTCCAAACTTTAATGGTAGTGATGTGAATGTATGAAGTGATGATTCATGGGGGTAAGGGTCATCCCCTAATTAATTATTCTATTGTATATGGGGAAATGTGCATAGTGATGGAATGTAAAGTCATTCCATGATTTATATGTGACAGAATGATGTAATACCGTGCTTGAATGGCACGGGAATGATTGTATATGCCTAAGGAGCATAGAGTATTGGATTGGAACCATGAGGACTTGGTCCTCATAGTATGATTGGTTTATTAAGGCTATACTCATGGTTAGAATGAAATATGCAAATTTTGAATTGGTTATTATTATTATGTCTACATACTTACTAAGTTTCCCAGACTCATACCTTAATTTTAAATTTTTAGCTAGCAGGTCAAGTAAAGGATTCCAACCGTGGATTGGAGACTTATGAAGATTGAAGAAATCTTTTGTGGTATGAATGATCAGGATTGTAATCTCATAGTGTATTTGTGTAATTGTACATGTATTTAAAAGATTTCACATGATGTATAATTAAATATATGGCATCTCATAGTGATTTAGATATATTACTGTGATTGGAATTGTATTATTCCAAGAAGATAGATTGCCATCATGATCGATTTCGATCTTGGGCAGATAACTGTGGGTGTGAGTGTGATTTTTGTGGTTAGTATTATTGTTTTATAATTATTGAAACCTTTGATTTATATGATTAAATTTATGCCAAGTGTAGATCCTTATATTTCATAGTAGACTCTGCCAGATTTTTGGCAGAATTCTCCCTTAGAAATGGGGAAAATATAGGGTAATAGTAAAATGCATAGGCCTTTAGCCGAGGCGTTACAACGTGTTACGATGCACTACCGAAGTATTGCAGAAGGAGCAACTTGAATTGCTTCATCTGCCCAAACACCCCCATTTTCATTACCCCAAACCCATCTCACGTCCCAACCTCTCGAGAGATCCATTTCTGTAGTGAATTGAAGCAAGGAAAGTGATGGTAGAACATATTGTAGCCACCTGGGGCAGTAAAGACATCATATTTGGCAAGTTAGAGTTGTGGAAAAAGAAGAGAAATTGGGGAAATCACATCATGAATATTTTTGTGGAGTATTCTAGAAGGGAATTAGGCAGTGAGTAATTTCTTCCATTAATTAACAATTTCTGTTAGATGATTCTACTAAATTAGGGCTTATGGGACAAGTTTTATGAAGAACCAGGGTTTGGGAGGTTGAAAATTGGGGAAAAGATGATTTGAACTAAGTATTGAAGGTTATAATCCTTAATTAAGGAGTTAAATATGTTAAGACTTGATTTATATGATTTAGGGGAAGAAACCCTATACTACTTGTGGTTAGAAATGTGAAATTGGAAAGTTGCCTATGAGTCATTCGATGAAATGACTCTAAGGAGGACATGGTGTAATTAGACTTTGCTATTATACTTTTAGTTACCCCTTATTTGAGGTTTAAACCTAGTGAGTAAAGAAACCCTAGAAAAGGATAATTGATGAACTTGAAGTAGGGTTAAAGTTAAGAATGTTTGACAAACTTTACTTATATGTTGATGCTAATGGAAAATACATTTTGCATGTAGTACAGAGAATCATTGAATTGGATTGGGACTTTACAGACCTTAAACCTAAAGAGGGGGTCGTTAGTAGCATAACGGTAAGCAGGTTTCACTTTGTTATGTATTTGTATTTGGAATTTCCTAAATATGCATTCTAGGTATCGTATCATGATTTATGCTATGGATTGGCGTATCATGCCTTATCGTGTTTTGAAATAATATGCATTGGATTGTGTATGTTGTGTAAAGTTGGGAAATGAGGAAAATAGTGTTTCATGTATTGTTTTTGGAAATCCAATTCTACTACATGGGTCTAGCCAACCAAGTCTAATGTTACATAACATGCTAGTATGGCTATATCATGACATTATATTTTGAGAATAGATAATACATAAACCAGTGTAGAATGATGTGCATAATTGAGCCATATGATATGAGTAATTAATTATTAAATGAAGTAAATTGAGGCTTAAATATGGCATTTGAACCTTACAATTAGATCTGCAAAAGGATAGGGAGCAAGGGAAGAAAACAAGGCACAATGGCAAGTAGCGGATTGGGCACTGCGGTGCCAAATGTTGTGAAGAATGGACAGGCAACTTGGTGTTGGAACAGTAAATATGTGGAAAAAATATTTTTATCAAAATGATGAAATTTTCTTAAGGTTTTTGGAGATGGCCTTTCTTGGAAAATTTATGACATTGCTTGAAAGCTTCAAAGACATAAATATGTGATGTGAAAATGCTAGAATGATGTATATATATATATATACTTATTTCAGTTCTTGTGAAGTATGATCATTCTGGGAAGGCATGGTTATGTATTGATATGCCTAGTTGGCATGGTGGCTTGTATGGCCGGATATTAATACGCCTAGTTGGCATGGTGGCCTGCATGGCCAAATATTGATACGCTTGGTTGGTGTGGTGGCATGTATGGCCAGATATTGATATATCTAGTTGGCGTGGTGGCTTATATGGCCAAATATTGATATGCCTGGTTGGCGTGGTGGCCTACATGGCCAGATATTAAACTACCTAATTGGCATGGAGAGCTTGTATGGCTAGGTATGGATATGCATAGTCGGCATAAAGGCCTGGATGGCTTGGTTTATGTGTGTGACTCACCTAATTGCCTCATTCGGTATGGATGGAAAACTTGTGATCCCTGTGAAGCAAAGAGGGTTGGCTTCCACCAATGACAGTGAGAGACTAGTGTGGGCCTGATAGGCTTCTTAGCTGGGGTGCTGTGAGGGATCGGAATACACCAAAGAGGGGAAATGGTGTTGTTTATTCTGTTGATTGCCTCCCAGAGATTGATTGAAAATGATGATAGTGGATTGATGAAGTATGGGTATGAATGGATGAAAATAATATAATGATAAGGGTGTGTTGAAAATGAGCTAAGGATAAACTGAGTATGGATGAATTACAAGACTACGTTATAACTTAATTAAGAACAATATATGCTTCATACTGATGGATTATTGTTGTATTGACAGTAGCTTGTAGTTTTGTATATATCGGTGATATGATCATAATCTTAATACTTTGTTGTTTGCTTACTGCTTAATCGCTTACCTCCTTACTAAGTTGCCCAGACTTGCCCTATTTTAATTGTGGTTTTCAGTTGATAGGCCTGAAGATGGAGCCCACTATGGGGTTGGAGCTCAAGATTGGGATAGGCCATAATCGTACCTGTAAAATTATGAAACTTTTCTTTTTAACTTTCTATAATTTGTATATAAAATTATAAATTCATAAAGTCTGGAAAGTCTGTATATAAATCTATATAAATTTATTTTGTTGGCATGTCATTCTTATAGGATGTGTAAGGAATTTCTTTGACTGCCCCCATCAAAATGTTACTGCCAATTGTGAGCGATTTGTGGGTGTAAGTGTTATTTTATTGATTATGATTTTCGTATGCATGATTATATATGATGATGGATTGGACAAGTTGGAAATTGACATTCAAGGGAGACTCTGCTGAGATTTCTCATGGTACTCTCTTAAAGTAATGCTCAGAAAGTGATGTTGGTCCCATTTAGGTGGTAGCTCATGAGGGGTTGAATTGAGTTTTTGAAATTCTCTGGCCAAATAAAATAAAGTTTTATAATCCAAAGTATATCAAAACATGTAGCACATAGATAATGATATTTTTATAGTGGTCCGGCCCAACTTGGTAACATCTCCACTCTCTGAATCAACTTCTCTTGCTACACTCAGGTTCCACTAATCACCAGTTGGTTTTCCCGAGTTAACCAACAAACTCTTACATAGGTTGGTTTTCAAGGCTCACTAACAAACTTATATACAAGTTAGTTTTCAAAGCTCACAAACAAGCTTATATGCAAGTTGGTTTTCAAAGCTCACAAACAAACTTATCCTAGTTGGTTTTCAAAAAGGACCAATAAACTTATACAAGATCAGCAAGCCCCTGGCTTGCTATCCCAATTAATAAAAAAATGTACAATAAGAAATTCCTCTTACATAGGCTAAGTTTGTACACAATTAAATGTAGTAAAAATTAATGTATAGAAATAAATACAAAGAATTTCAGACTTCCTTAAGTTATTGTAGAGTTGGAAGAAAACTTAATGTCTAAGCGTAAATGCTCTTGTTTTTCTTCTCTTACTTTTCTCAAAATGTCTAACTTTTGTAACTTCTTGGAACAACCTTTCTTTGATCCTTTTATAGTTGAATTCAAATTTTGCCCATTAGAGAAGACAATGTTCATTTAATGCAAGTGAATCACCAGGATTTTCTATCCATTAGAGCTTCTCATGTCTGAGATTTGTTAAGCCATGTCCGAGAATGAACCGTTGTGTCTGGGTTTTGAATAGCCATGTCCAAAATTAAAATTTTGGACTTGGACTGGTGCTTGGCTTGTAATAGACTTCTTTCTTCTATGTCTGAAAATGATTTGTCATGTCTAAAATTAATATTTTAGACTTGGATGAACCATTCAGCTTGTAAAACCATATTCGATGATGCCTTAAAATGAATTGCCATGTCCGGAAATGCTTCACCATGTTTGTAATTATAATTTCAGAGTTTGATTAGCGTGAGTTGCCTTGACTGCATGACTAAACTTTGGTTATGTTTGAAAATGAGATGGCTATGTTTGATTTTTAGTCTTTATGACTGAAGTTACGATTTTGGGCTTTACTTGCTTTGGCAAAGTCCTAGTCTTAGCACTTTGAATTTCCAAACTTGGAATTCATACATCTTGACTTTACATTGTATCAGTGTCTTAATTTTGGTTGCATGTCCGAGTTGGTTATGCAATGTGCAAAGTTCTTTTCTTTATTAATGATGTACAAGCCTTTGCTTCTGCAATGTTTGATTCTTAGCTTGAGTTTGGAATCCAGCTACACTTCATTTTTAAGTTTGTTTTCAATCTTTGGTATCCATTTGATTGATTTTGACAGCATCCTTGAGTGCATCCAAAGTATCTTTTGAGCTTGATTGATACTAGATGTATCCTTCAACTGAAAGTTTAGCCTAGAATGTTATGTCTAACCCCTCTACTAATCTTGATTTTGATGATGAATGTAATTAAATAACTAAGTTTTGATGATGAATAAACAAATACATGAAGAATTAAGGTACTAATAGGTCACTTTCCAAGTGATACATCATTTATATAACAAAATTGATTAAGAAGAGTAATTGCAAGCAATAAACAATGGTAATTGTAAACTTATCAGATTAAGCCTTAAAAAGAAGATAATTTAAAAAAATGCTCAAGTAAAAATTACTCATAAGAAAATTCAAAATTATTCAGAAGTACTTTAAAGACAAATCAAAATCCCTTCAGAGACAAGTTGTGAAGCTTAAAAGTTTAGAAGTAAAATGCTCTACTTCAGAGAAAGCATCTGTACTCAGAAGTTCGTTAGAAGAACTTCAAAAATACCTCCAAAGTAATCTTCAAAATTAACTCTTAAGCAATCTCATACTTTAGAGGAAGTTTAGAAGCATTCCTTAGTCTCCAAAAACACATTAGAAGTAAAATGCTCTACTTCAAAGAAAGCTTCTATACCAAGAAGCTTGAACTTTAAAAATACTTCCAAGACTCAAAGATGCTTCAAAAGTCAAATAATCATGGTATAGAATAAGTTCAGAAGAGATATCTACACTCAGAACCATATCAAAAGCAATACATAGAAAAACTTTAGAAATGCTTCCAAGTCTCAGAGATATCTCAAAAGATTGATAATAGTGATATAGAATAAGCTCAAAAGAAGTTTCTGAACTCAAAACACTATCAGAAGATTTTCTAAAGTAATACAAATGAACGTTAGATGTAACTTCAAAAAGCCAAGAATCAAGAAGAGTATCAGAGGCTGAATTCAACCTTCAGAAGATCTTCAGAAGCCAAACTATGAGTGTTGCCCACGTTTGAAACCTAAACTTAATTCAAAAATTTTGAAGAGGTTCTTCAAAAGCTCTGATAAAAGGCG